>PVIR01015109.1:0-38766 GCA_004026965.1 Petromus typicus | reverse complement strand
AAAAATCATTATACTCTAAATTTTATATGAAGTATACCTGAATAAAGCTGTTTAAAAACTTTTTACAAGAGAGTTTAACTAGTTGTTAATTGTTGGGCATCTAGAGTGGTTAAGGGAGATGTTGCAGGTGCAGCCACATCTTGGAACGTCCTCTCTGACCATGATGTCTTTTCTGCTTTCTAGATTATTTCTGCTCCAGTTGTGAATCTGGTTTTATCAAAAGGCTTCTGGAAGATCTCATTCACATGTCCAACCTAAGTAGGTTCCACAGATCGGTGCTGGGACCTCTGGAAATGGGACTCAGTGTCTGCTCTGGGAACTTTTTATGGATCTTCTGGGAACAATTCGTCTGGTGAACAGTACCAAGATGGCACCTCCCATCACAGGAGAACTGGCTGGGCATCAGGCTGGGAAGTCCTTGGCTGCCAGGTGTCACTCAGTCCTGGAATCAATCTTCCAGATGTTGATGGATGGTGTCATGGCTCTCTGGATCATGTCCAACCTGGTTATGTCTCCATGGAGTCTTTCTCTCCAATCCAGCTGCAACAAGGACTGGAAGACTAAAGAGGGCAATGAGGGTAGGGCAATGTTCTCATCTCTTAAGTACTCTGGACCCTTTTGTGTCATTCCACAGTCAGATTTAAACCTACAATAAATGAATGCAGAATGTAAGCTTTTCTTGGCATCTATACATTGCGCTTGGTCTAAAAAGCCTGGTCTATGGTAAATCAGTGATACATAAATCCTGTCCTGATAGATAAAATGTCTCTGCTCATAGTATTACAATTAAAAATGATCTTACACTGTGCTTAAAATCTCATCATAGAAATTGTAAAAAGTGACAAGTTAAGGTAGAGAAGAAAATCACATTAACAAAACTAAGCTAAGAAAACTTGATTAGGATATTTGAAAATCACAATTCCTATCTGTTTGATTGTTTACCCATAGCTGGATTCTAAATAACAGCTCCGCTGTGGCTGAAATGCCAACACCAGATGACAAGATGTCTGACCTTATTTTAAATACTCAGTAATGCCTCACAGTTTTGTGTTCCTGCCATTCAGATTTCCTCATTCATGGATGAATAAAACATTCCATTGAGGGGCAATGAAACAAAGATTTCAAAGAGTTGTCAAATTGTAGAAGATGAAATTTAACTCTTAAAATTAGAATCCATATGCTATTAATATTTAATATTATTCTTTTTAGTATATACACATAAAACATATACAATGGGTGAGGAGAGAGTCATTTCTAGAAATATATGTGCATTTGTTTAAATCTTGCTATTAGTTACTGAAGAAGACACAGAAAAAGTTATTTGTCTTAGGAGATTAACCCTGAGAGAGAATTACAGTTCCTCAAATGAAACAGCAATGACTAACAAAAAAAAAGAGTGAGAGAGAGAAAAGTGGTGACTACATAGTAACCAAAAATTGTTCTGCAATTTCTGACGTTCATTTTTTTATATACTACACCAGCCATTATGGAAAAAATGAAGCATTGGCTCACTGCATTTGTAACTGTTAAGAAAGTCATTAACGTGGAAAAGTATATTTTAAGCTGTAAAAAAAATTACGCAGCTTTGGGCCAGCATCAGAAGAGTTTACATTTCTCACACTCATCTAAAATTTGAAGGTTTGTATGCTTCCACAAGGATCATATTGTAAAGCTCAGGAAATGATTTCTGCTCATAGTCACAGCAGTAGAATTAGATGAGGGTGCGTGAGAATGGAGTTCTGAGACCTCTCAGCCTCTCCAATAACCCAATCACTGAGCAGTATGCAAATGACCTAACAAGAATACAATCAGGACCAGAAGAGCAAGTAATTTCCATTCCCATTACTGCCTAATGAGATTGTGCTGTAATATTAAGGAAGTGGAAGCCTCCAGGAAGGGTTTTTTCCTTCTTTTCTTTTTACTTCATGGAAACTACTCCCTCCAATTAGGTTGAGCAACAAATTATTACTTTATCTGATCCAGGGACTACAAAATGTTTTACAACTAGTTTTTCTCCTTATGAGTATATAGGAATCTTTTTAAGAATGAATAGGAAATGTGACCACAGTGATTTTCTTTATACTCACCCGAGTAACATTTAAGTCAAGACTCTGTAAGGCGAAATGTAAAGACTCTGTAAGGCTTTTCTTTACATCCTCTCACCAGCCCATACCCCTTTTTATAAGATTAACTTCTGGAGAAAACCAGCTCTTAGCATTGAAATTCACTGTATAGAAAAGTTGTTTCCAGATCGTTGTAGGTAGGGCTGGTAAAGGGCACAATTATGAAAATCACCGAACACATGAACTGAACAGACATTTAGAGATTGTTATCCACACACGATATTACTCCTTCAGTGTGCAAATGAGTTGTGAACAAGTTAAAAATTATCTGTCAGTGACTACAGAAAGCTGATGGGGAGTTAATTAGGTTTATGCTTCTGTTGTCTATAATAACTTCAGGTTCTTTTCCTCTGTCCTTGGTGAGTCTATAATTTTAAGGTACTATTATTTACTAAGTACCATTATTCAAATGTAGCCAGGCTTATGCTGAGTTCTTTCTTTGTCTTTAAGTCTAATAAACATCTGTGAAATAGGTATAGTGACGAATTTGCTTGTAATGTGATTAGGGGAATGTCAGTGGTTCTCCCAGAGCCACCCAGCAAGTGGTGATCCCTGCATGGTTGAGCGCAGGTCTGTGTGACTCCAGCTTCCAATCCGAGCACCGCAGAAAAAGGGGTTCTGCAGTGTTCTCTACCTATGTTGCTCCTTTACCTAGATCCAGATGTTCCACCTAAAAACAGCCAAAGCTGACTTTTCAAATGGTTCCTGTCAACTAAAGGTACCTAAGCCACCAAGGATGATGATGGCGATGTATTATCATTCTGCAGATATTTAGTTTTTAGTTTTTTTTTTTTTTGGGGGGGGGTTTCCACCCCTCCCCAAGGGAACAGTGCTCTAAGTAAGAAAAATTATATAACATAAATTTTACAATTAGAAATTTTTCCCTCGATGGCAGGATTTTAGGAAAGAGATTGAGGATGAAGAAGAAATTTATTGTGTCTTTGATTTTTTTTTGTCTTTTATGGAATGTGATGAAAAGAAACCAGGCTTTAAGTATGTAATTTATTTCATTACTACAAAGTCTTTTGATGTAGGGTTTGGAGGTGCAGGCTTTATGTTTTTGAGTCTTAATTTTCCGGCCTGTAGTTTGGAAATAATAATATACTCAAGCTATTGAATTATTAAATTATATCTAACAATAATTTTCTTTCAGTAAATGGGGAGACTTGAAATATTATAAATACGAGTCCTAGCACTGTATGTTATATATTGTGAAATAGGAAATGCTCAATGTAAAATAGGGTGAAGGGGGAAAATGTTGAGATTGTAACAAAAAAGTAAGGAAACAAATTTTATGTATATGGGGGGTGGTAGGGTGGGTAGGGCTATGGGAAAAAATGAGAATTAAGTTGTGTCATATACTGGTACAAATCTCCATTATGGAGTGAAATCATGATGTGTATATTTAATGTACCAATAAAGTTAAAAAAGTGAAATATTATAAATAAATGAATAATTTCTAAACAAATTCTCATCTTTTATTACATTATAGAATTTTGGATTTGGAAAGAAATCAGTTCCTATTCTACCCATGCCTTATTAAGACAATCTCTGCATGTGTGTAGATAGATAGATAGATGGATAGTTACATAGATAGATACATAGATATATAGATACATAGATAGGGAGATAGATAAATGTGTATAAAACTTTGATTAAAAAGACTTAGAAGAAGTATGGAACATATTAGAGATTAGATCTTAGGTGGTATTTTTCAAAGAAGCTATTCATAAAGATACTGTGTCACCATTTTCTCCATATACTCATTGTCTACTCAAACAGAAACATGCTCACAAAGAATTTATAGATGAGCTGGGGATTTAGCTCAATGGTTCTGCATCTGTCTGGCAAGCACAAGGTCATGAGTTTGATTCCTGGGACCACATATCATAATGCCAGACATGGTAGCTCATGCCTGTAATACGAACACCTGGGAGGCAGAAGCAGGATTATTGTGAGTTCAAGGCTGACCTGGGCTACATCTACATTGTGAATTCAGGGCCAGCCTGAACTACAAATTGAGATCCTATTTTTAAAAATCTAAAAACAAACAGACAAACAAAAAAATAGTTTATGGAGTAGATGATGTGATATAAAGGGTGCAATGAAATACATATCATTTTGGTGTGTCTTGAGTCACTTTAATTCACTAATTAACATTAATGACAAATCAGTGTATATCTTATCATCAAGGCTGACAGTCAATCCACATCTCACAGAGTCATCTATTCTTCAAAGCACAAATGTCATAACATAACATAGAAATGATGGGCTTCTCCATTTAATTTTCCTCCATTTCCTTAAATGTGGTGTCAATCACAACCCACAGAGTTTTTTGTATATAATTTCAGCATTGTAATAATAACCCATTTAAAACACTTGTCTAGTATCTCTAACTCAGAGGAGTCTCCAGATCATTATCACACTCCTTTAATGCACAATATTAATGAAAATATTATTTGTTTAAAATGTATTCCTTGGGTAGAGGATTTAGCTCAATGGTTCTGGTTATTGCCTTGCAAGTGCATGGTCCTGAGTTTAAACCCCATAGCCACATACAACAATACTGGGTGTGGAGACTCATGCCCAGCAGCAATTAGCACCACATACCACAGTGCCAGGTGTGGTGGCTCATGCCTATAATACCAACGCTCAGGAGGCAGAGGCAAGAGGATTGCTGTGAGTTCAAGCCTGAGCTCAGGACCAATGTGAACTACAAAGTAGAACTGTTGTTTTTTTCAACAACTGTTTCACTGTTTTTGTTTTGTTTTGTTTTGTTTTGTTTTTTTGTTCAATTTGGCTAAGAGGGTAGACTTTAAATGTGCAAATCTATATCAGAACACATTAAAAATAATTATTTCTTTCTCAAATTGCAAATATAACTCTTAGAAACACTTTTTTATATGTGTTTTTATATATATGCATACATTTCAGCATACTTAAATAACTGCAGAATTAACAATTAATTCTTCCTTAAATTTTTTGTTATGGGTGCACCAATGTCCTTTTCCACTCACACAGAAAACTTATAGAGGTGTGTAACAAATATCAGTCATCAAACAACTGGGCACGCCAGTGATCAGAGTACTTAAAATTTATTCTGATTCCTGCATTACATGATGATCAATATATATTTCAAATTTACTTAGGTATTTTTATTTTTTTAACAGAATTGGAGAAAATTTTGCTCTTTTCTGGGGTGATGATGAGATGAAAAATCTTTTCTCATTATTTTTGTGTTTGACCCAGTGCTTTACCTTCTTTTCCTTAAGTAAGCACTGACACTAGAAATAAATTATTCAAACAGTAGGAAAGCATTAAATTATTATCAGCTCATCAAAAGTGACTTTTATCTGTATAATTTTTAAAGGTGAAAAGTAAAATCATAAAGAAGACATCCAATTAAATACCAGTCTTCACAAAATAAAAACAAAATGAGAAAACAAAGAATCCAAAACCAATGAATAAACCTAGTAAAATATATCTCTTCAGATATCTGTGAACAAAATAAATAAGCAGTTGTATTCTAAGTTGACAGAAGTTTTCTATTATTGTAAGATTGGATACTTTTCATGCTACGCCTTCTTTTCCAAGTGCACTTATTATAAAAAGATCAAGAACTTTAGATTTTCTTTCATAACTCAGTAATTGAGGAAAAGCAGAGTGCTGTGTGTTAGAGCTTAACTATATTCACTTAAATGTGGAAAAGTACCAGGCTTTTACCTACGCGATGCCCGTGCTCCACACAGATTTCATGAAACGCTCTTCTTGAAACATTTCTAAATGATCTTTTGAAAACAGTTAACATTCTCTGTACATAAGCGTCTTAAAATGTCTTCTACTCTCACTGAGATAATGAGAGAAGCCTAGCTGGAATCCTAATATGATTGTGCATAAAAATGCTCTCATTTTTGTTCACAGTTCATAAATTGCTGTATTATCTGTCACTGCTCTGATTCCACTTCAGAAAGAAATAATAAGATACTTTTAGGGTGAAAAAAGAAGATATGCATCTTCGGTTTTTTAAACATATGATGCTTCCTATGCTTAATAGCATTAGGATATAACAGTGTTGTTTTCTCTGTATAAAAATGACACGACTGATACACACTCAGCGCAGTGCTGACTATAAATTGCTATCCTGGAGCAATGCAATGTACAGCATTACTCACCTGTACTCTGCTCAGCCCTCTTGTAACAAGTGCAATACACTTGCTGCATTTTTGTTTTATTTTAGTTGCTCCATTTATATTTTAGGTAAACCAATAAAGATGATATCTTAGAGCAGCCATGAGTTACAAAATGCATTACAGCTATGGAATTCTCTCTTTAAATAAAATCTTTCTTGAAGGCATAACATGTAAAACCCATAAAGTTTTAGTTGTAATTCCAGATGAGATGTGGTTCTTCTTCCTTCCCCCCTGGCTTGGTTTTCCCTGGAACTCTGGACCCCGAACATTATGAATCACTATTTTAAATGCTCCATATGTTAATGTCTCATTAAAATATTTAGAGATCAAAGAACCAGGCTATGAATTCTTAGGATTAATAATTGTGTTATTAGCATGGCAAATCTATCTGAATGATTACTTCTTCTGAGCATGTAAGTTTAATCTTCTGTTATTCCTTACCCCTCCCTGAAGATGTTATTATTCCTCAGTGCCACTACTAAGCCATTTATAAGGATGAAGTGGCAGGACAATGTACTTAATTAAATTTTACTGTATTTAATAGCTAGTATATTTTAAAGACAACTTAGACTGAGGTAATCTGATAATTACTAATTACATAATAGACATATTTTATTTTTCTCTCTGATCCTGTTTGGTCATTTAACAAACTTTTTTCTTATATAATTAAATATATGTGATTTTAATAGAGATGAAAGTAGAAACTTACTAGCCTGAGACCTGGACATCTACAGTGCATGTTTACTCACTCTGCACAAGATGTGGGGCCAGGACAATATATTGTAGAAGGGTGAATCTCTTTTTCTAGGGTGGTTACACATGCAGAGAACTTCAGTCAGTTTAAATCTGTATTTGTCTGGGTTTAGAGCTGCAATGGGTGTGGCAGAACCCTCGTCATACTGATTTAATGCAAATAAAGTAAAGGTGAGAATAGAATATTGAGTATTCAGCTGCATATCTCAATTGGAGACAAATAATATGTTCTTTTATTTTTTCTATGTTCTAATCTGTTAGCATTTTATTTCTTGAGGTTACTCGGTCCCAATTACTACTTAATGGCTCTCGTATATACTTGCTAGACATGATTTATATTTGGATTTCATTAATGTGAAGTATATATAATAAAAGGAAGTAACCTTCTCAATTACTGTGGAGGCAGAAATACCCACAATTTAACTATATTCCTTGAAACTGTTGAACCAGATACATAAATCAGTTGCAGTACAGAGGATGCAATGTAACAGAGTTGTTTTTTAATTGTCAACTTTGCCACAGGAGTTGGAAATTTATGGATTCACTTCATGGGGATGAATAGTTATGAAAAAGGTTGTGTGCTCATTTTAGGCTGAAGAAATATTATCTGAAATTGTTGTGATGAAATTGGGAAGAAGCACATAACCCCAGAAAAATGAGTCATTCTTTCAGAATAATGTAAGACTAAAATTTGAATGAAACTAGATGCATTCTGTAACAGTAGATATTATTTTACTGTTTCTTCTCATTTCAGAAAGATTTCTGATTCATAAGAGGAGAGGTGGTATTCAGCTCTTAAAAGTAAACCAGACCTACTCCACAAAAATGTAAGCTTATTTATGGAAAAATAAATAAATATTATATATAAAATACTATATGTATTCAAATGGTAATTATAGTTACATTTTGGTGGAGTCTAAGATTCCCAGCCTTGTACAACCCATTTCCCTGGTAGACACTGTTTTTTAACTATTTCTTTCCTTGGGTTCAATATTAAGTAATATAATTTCATTAAAAATACACCATTTTTGAAAACTCAATTTTCTCTAATTTTATTGTTTAGTGTGAAAAACAAACTCCTGTTATTTTCTGACATATTTTAAATCTGAGTAAATATTAAACATGTTCAATGATAAGACATGAGGGTATTATTTTATATCATTTGAACTTTCACTGGTAATAGAAGAATTAAAAAAAATAACTTTCTACGTTTCCAGTTGAAAGTCTTTGAAGATTCTACATTATCATTAAAAAAAAAAAGATATGTGGTTAAGGATGTGAAAATAGGTTAAGGCTGATTTCTTTTTTAAAAGAAGACCATGTTGTTGAATCATCTCTCTGCCTCCAATGTGCAGATACTGAAGACCCAAGATCTTAATTCTGCCCTCTAAAATTGTACCTGTTAGTTCAGATTTTCCTGTGATGTGATTTTTTTTACACTAAAAAGTCATGATTACATGAATTACTTTCTGTGCAAAAATTATAAAGTGTAGTTGAAAAACACAGGGAGTGTTGAAATTTTTAAAAGTTACTGCATTGAAGGCACATCTTCTCCAAATACTCCCCTTGTTTCAGCATGCCCCACCTTCTCACTCGCTTATGCAGTTCTGCAGCTCCTCTTTTTACGACTGTATTTAGCTGCACTCTGTGGCTGCATCAACGTCCTGAATCCATGCAAACCATTCGCCTTTATGGCCGTTTTCACTTTGGAGAATGGCTGGTTATGCAGTACCAGATCCGGAGAATCAGGCTGACGAGAACACACCATAACATTTCTTAAAGCCTTCCTTTCTGGTAGCTGCCACTGAACCTCAGTACTCAACCTTTGTTTTAAATCACACCTCATAAAGTCACTCATGAAAGATGACTCCGGAACTGTTTCAGACAGTGGCATGAATGATGGAATAAGTCTGTAAGAAATGAGGGAGATATTTTTATTGTACTGCAGTACACGTTTTAGGTCTGCACAAGCTGAATAAGTACAGTGGATGCACTGCCGGGCTTTTTGTGTACTAGTCTAGTCCACCTTTACACAGTCCTGGGCCCTGACCTCTCACTGAACCAGCACCTGAGGAGGAGCCACCAGACACTCTCCAAAAAATTGGAATAGACGGTCTTTATCTCACATATAAAGATAAAAAGCTATTTACGAGAAACTAAATGGTCAAAAACTAAAACCTTTCACATGAACATCAAAAACAAGATAAGAATGTCCACTCTCACCACTCCTGCTCAATACAGTGCTGGAAACATTCGCCACAGTAATTAGACAAGAGAAATAAATGAAAAGAACAAAGATAGGAAAGGAAGAAGTTAAGCTGTCATTATTTGCTGAAGACATGATACTCTATATGGAAGATCGTAAAAATTCAGCCGAAGGACTACTAGACTTAATCGCCAGATTTAGTAGCATATCTGGATATAAGGTCAACACCCTAAAATCAAAAGCTTTTGTATTCACAATCAACAGATTCACTGAAAGAAAAAGAAAAATTAAAGAATCATACCTTTCACAATAACATCCAAAAGTAAAATATCTATGGATAACAAAAGAGGTGAAAGACCTCTACTCTGAATACTACAATATTTTTTTAAAAAAGCAGATTGAAAAGAATATCAGAAAATGGAAAGACATCTGTTGTTCCTGGGTAGGAAGATCCACTATAGTCAAAATGGTCACACTCTCCAAACTACTATATAGATTAATGCAATTCTGATTGAAGTCCCAACTGAACATGTCATACAGCTAAAGAAAATAATCTAAAAAATCATCTGGAACCAGAAGAGAATAGCAAAAGTAATTCCAGGTGACAAGGACATAGCAGAGAGTACCAAATCTCCAACTTGAAATTATACTACAAAGCCAAAGTGATTTAAAAATTAATAAAAACATGATACTGGCAAAGAAACAGACCTGAGGATCAGTGAAACAGATTAGAAGATGCAGAAAACATTCTAGATAAACTAAGCCACATCATTTTTGATAAAAGATCCAGACAGCCTCATTGGAGGAAAGATAGCTTCTTTAAAAAATGGTGCTATAAAAAACCTGGCTTTCAACCTGCCAAAGACGATAAAGCTAGACCCATCTCTTTCACCATGTACTAAACTAAAATCAAAGTGGATTCAGGACAAAGATTAAAACAGAAACAGTAAACCTCCTAGATGATAGATTACCTAGAACTCTTGGAGACACTGGGTATAGAGAAAAACTCTATGAACAAAACCTCAGCATCACAGAAAGTAGAAGAAATAATCAATGATTGGGATCCACTCCTATTAAAAAGCTTCTAAACACCAAGAGAAACTCCTAACAGAGTGAAAAGACACACTATAATATGGGAAAAAGTTTACTATATGTTTCTCAGACAGAGGATTACTATCAAGAGTATATAAAGAACTTAAAAATATCAGCCTCATAAATTTAAAGCCCTAATTCAAAAATAGTCATCTGAAATGAACAAACACTATTCAGAGAAAGAAGGACAGTCAGAAAAGAAACATATGAAGAAATGTTCAACATTGCTGGTCATTTGAAGAGGATGCAGATGTAAAAAACACTGAGATTCCATCACACTTCACAGAAATGGCTGCTATCATGAAATCAACCCACAACAAATGTTGGGGAGGGGCTGTAGAGAAAAAGAGACTTGTGCAACTACTGTGGAAATCAATGTGGAGATTCCGGAAAAAGCTAGGATTGAGGTCCAGTTTGACCCTGCTATTTCCATTCTAAGTATAGACAAAAAGTAATTTAAAGAATCACATCACAGGGACATACGTTCACTCATGTTTATAGCAGCTCAGTTTGTAATACCTAAATCTTGGAAAAAGCCTAAATGCCCATCAACAGGAAACTGAATAAAGAAATGTGTATCTTTTTTCATAAAATGGAGTATTACACAGCCATAAAGAATGGTAAATTTGAGTCATTTACACTCAAATAGATGTACCCTGAGGATATACTCATAAATAAAATAAATAGAACTCAAATTTGTAAATATGATATCATTTGTCTTGTATTAGAAACTTAAGATGAAAATGAGTTCCCAAATATATGAAATTATAGCAAAATAAGAAGAAAATGTTTAATGGTAAAAGACAAAACAGGTTGGGGAAAATAAAGAAAGGATAAAAAGTAAGAATCAAGATGTGTCATGTACAGATACAAGTCCTCATTGTTAAATGTGAACATATTGTATGTATACCATGTACCAATAAAACAAATTTTTAAAATGTACTTTTTAAAGTTTAAACATTTATTGTACAGATTCTCTTAGAAGTGTATTCTAGAATCCTGACTAACTATCGAATTCATAGTACCAAACTTATTTCCATTCGTTTTCTTAATGACAGATCCCTTCCCTAGTTTGTAAAGTATTACTATAAATTCACTATTCTCTCTTCTATATCATTGAAGTGTTAGTCATTCATTGTACCTCAAAGAAAACTTCATCCTTAAAACGTGCCTCATAAGTAATATTTTAAATTTTAATATTAATTGTTTTATATTAATTATTTAAAATTTTAATATTTTGATCAGTAATATTTTAAATTGCTATAGTTTAAAATTAATTTATTGTGAAATAAGCATATTTTTTATGCATATTATGATTATACTCAACACTGACAATTTGTAGCAGTGTATGACATGACTTGATTCATATTTTTTCCCATTCCTCTACCCACCCTGTATTTTTACATTTACATTTGAACCCATTCTTGTCACTACCACCAATGATTAAGAAAAGACTTTATATTCAGCCACTCAATCAATAGCAAACATAAAAAGAGAGACAATACAGCAAATACTTCTACCTGAGCGCATTGTAGTGAAACAGCCTACATTTTTTTATATGCTTATTTCATATAAAGAGAATATTTGGTGTGTTTTTTTTTTCACATACTTTCTATCCACCCAATGGTGTCTGACACCACATAATGATAAATGATAGAATTTATTTTTCAAGTACTGCTTTTGATCAGAAAAAAATCATGCAATTAAATATTTTCAATATCATAATAATTTACAGCGAGCTAACGATATGAAAATAAAGGAATGCTTAGCCTTAAAAATATTTTTAAAAACATACTTTAATATATCATTACAAGCAGTTGTGGAGTTAAATTTATTAATGCTCTCTGCTTCTAAAGTCAGAAGTAAAACCTGAATATCCTATCATTTATAATTATATAACTCACATCACAACAATTCTCCTGCCTCTGCCTCCAGAGTGCTGGAATTATAGGTATGAGCCACCATACTGGGCACGGGGATACATGGTACTGACTGTTGCTGGCATGATTCACTACATCCATCATTGTTGTATATGATTATTGGTGATTAAATTCCAGACTTTGTGCTTGCAAGGCAGGCACCAGAACCACTGAGCTAAATCCCTGGCCCAGTTTCTCATGTTTTTAAGTAGAGCTATCACATTTTCTTGAGCATGCTATAAAATGTGTTGAAATATTCATCTTATGAACAATGTCTCTGGACTTGATCATTGAGTGTCTAAAAAAGTAAAAGCTAACCAGACACTCTGTAGTCTTCTCATCCTCACCTTCTGCCACACACAAATGCTTTTTCAGTTACTTATTCGAGAAGTCCCAACATAGTCTATCAATGTCAGCGTTGTATTATAATTAACATAAACACTCTACTATTAATCATTTTCCCCACTGAATTGTTCTTCCATTAAACTAGTCATACTCATTAATCTTAATTGTAATCTACAGTTTTCTAAAATAAAAATTTTATCTGCAGATAAAACTTTTCTCATCTTACTATCCATAATCATCCCCAGGAAAATCTGTGAAATGAACAGGAAACAACTGTGTTCTTTAAGTTCTATGTCAATATTGATAATGTCTTTGGCTTATCCATCACTGTAATGGATTTTGTCGTGGATTGACTGGAGAAGTCATTTACACCATTGTGACACTCGCTGTGGCCATGGAGGAACTGCGCTTCCATCTGGTCCCTTAAACAAGCTCATGCTGTTAAGTTGTACATTACCTTTAAAAATTCTAAGACAGGTAGAGGACCAGCTTCTCACAAATATGGCTAAAATGTTTCATGGTTTTTGCTCGGTTGTTTACAGTCATTTAAACAACCACTATATTTGGAGAAGTATTTTTGTTTCTCCTTGAGCTTGCAAGCTTGTCTGAAGCATTTCTGTTTTGCGAAGAAGCAGAAAACTAATTTATACCTACATTTTATAAGTATTGTTCTTTTTTTTTTTTTAGGTTTTTTTTTTGTTTGTTTTTTTGTTTTTTTTTTTAGGTTTTTTGAGACAGGGTCTTGCTTTGTAGTTCAGGCTGGCTCTGAGCTCAGCCTCAAACTCACATCACAGCAATCCTCCTGCCTCTGCCTCCCGAGTGCTGGGATTACAGGCGTGAGCCACCACGCCGGGCACTGTGGTATGTGATACTGGTTGCTGCTGGGTGTGAGTCTCCACACCCAGTATTGTGTGTAGTTACTGGGATCGAACCCGGGTCCTTGTACTTGCAAGACAGGCTCCGGAACCACTGAGCTAAATCCCCGGCCATTATAGGTATTGTTCTTTATCTTGGGTTTTTGCATACATGTGAGCACCAACAGCGGCCATGATAGTCTTTCATGTACCGAGCACCTGCTTCATACTAAGAATTGTGTTAATGTTAGACAGTGTGCGTGAGTAGAGTTTAGAACAAAGTGTGTAAATCTTTTCTAAGTAATTACAAATGAGATTCTAACAAATGAGCCCACATGCAGTTAAAGGATTGGGGTGGGGAGGAGGCCTCTTACAGTAAGTCTGGCAGAGGGAAATTTAGAAGAGTGAAGCAAAGTTATCCAGCACTTTGGGACACTGAGACAGGGGAGCAAAATTTCAAATCCAGCTTGGTCTATTTTAACTTTTAATGAGACCTTGACTATGCACACATAATAAAAAAAGATCTGGAGCTTTTTTTTTTTTTATTATGAAGTCTGAAGGTTTACTCCCCAGCTTGGAAAAAATGTCAAAAGGGAATCTAAGAAAAGAAAGAAGTGATAGTTGAAGACTCTAGTTTTAAACATATCTGTATGTTTAATAAAGTAGAGGTAAGACATGAAGTACATTAAATTATTTATTTCACATTTCAAAAATGGTGAGTCTATTTATTTATTTAAATTGAATTATTGTTATCATGTACAGTATGCCAAAATTAAATAATGCATGTTCTGATGTGCCTAACACTTTCATGTACGTGGTTTGATACATATGAAACAATGATCTGGTACAACCTAAGTGAGGAAAAATGTCAAGACAGTTACTCATGGATTAAAAATCAAAATTGTTTTCAAAGGTTACGGTCAAGAATGGGCCTTTTCCTGTGAACTTCACTTCATCGCCCAGCATTCAGCCGATCTGGTCTGCTTTGAACGTACCTCAGAGAAGACTTAACTTCCTTTCACATTTTGTCTTGTTTCTCCAGATTGTCAGGTTTTGATAATGATGCTACTACACTGAAACAGACAGCACTCACGAGGGCTGAGAATCCCCACTCTTCTCTCTGACTATATTCCCAAATTGAATCCTTAAAACCTCTCTAGTAGTGTCGTTGTTTGGAGTAATTCTTAGCATCTTTCCTGGATAGAATGTAGATAGCTTTCATTTTATGGTGCTTAATAATGTTGACTACTTCTCAGTTAAATTACAAAGCCGTGAAATGTGTAATACATCAGCAAGCAAATTGGGGTTATAGAATTTGTAACAATAGCAGCTGATTTTCTTCCAACAGCTACACTGACATTTTAGCTGCCATATCCTTGCTCCTTGGGAGGCTTCCCAATCTCTTCACAATGAAACAGGAGCCCACAGGAGCCCTCCTTCTGCCTTATCTTTCACACCTTGCTTTCACTGTCTCCGGCTAACTGCGCTGGGTAGAGAGGTCCCCTGCCTGGATTTGGACTCCAGCCATCCTGATACCTCAGGACCTTCACCATGTAAGCTTAGCCGGCCAGGCTCATGTTGCGGATATCGATGCTGCTCATTTATAGCGTCCATGTTTCGTCCCAAACCACACAAGCCTTACCACAGGAGCTTTCTTGGGCAGTGGAGATAAGTGAGTAGCTTCCACTCCTGGAGTACTTGAACCCACCTCGGGCTCTCTGATCCAGCATTACTCTCCTCCCAGAGGCACTTTTCTTTTGACCTATACATGTACTAGTTTGTTGCCTCTATTCTTCTCTGTGATAATAGGAACTTTATGTATTCTCTTGCTCATATCATTAGTGTCTATAAAATTATAATAAATCTGCAAGACTAAAAATATTTGTTAAATCGGTTCATCTATTATACTGGGAGTTTAATTGGCACATTTTAAGTAACATCATTAGTTGATGACAACAAATATCAGTGTTTATAATATTTACAAAAATGGCACAGAGAAATTCTCCATTTTTATGCCTATTGTTACAGTGTTATTTTGGTGTGAAAACACTTGAAGCCTCCTTTCTTATCAAATTTCAGGTACATTATTGTTACCAGCAATACTTTATGTGTCCAGAATTTATTCTTCTTTTAACTGAAACATTCTAACCTTACCCTAATATGTCCCCTTTCCTTCTTTCTCTCATCCTCTGTTAGGTAACAGTCTCTTTCTATGCATTCAATCATTTATATTTAGGATTTCATAGGTATGTTAAATCGTGTAACGTTTTTCCTTCTGTAGATGGACAATTTCATCTCACATCCTCCTGTACAATCCATGTTGTCATAATGCTCTGGATTTTAGGGGTAAGTAGTCAGTGTGTGTGTGTGTTTATGTGTGTGTGTATGTGTATACATTCCATATTCTTTATCCATTCATGAGCTGAAGAATAATTACACTGATCCTATTTTTTTTGGCTTTTGTGAATAAAGTTAGATACAAATATCATTTCCATGCACAGAAGCCAGATTACTGGATTATATGATACCTCTATTACTGTTTTTGAGGAACCGCCACACCATTTTCTACATTTGTACTAATTTACCTTCTCAATAAGAGAGTACAAAGTTTCCCACATCCCTTGAACACTTATTACCTTTTGACTGTTTGAAAATAATTATTCTAATAGGTATGATGTGATATTTCATTATAGTTTTGATTGATGAGTTCAGGCATTTATAATATGCTTGTTGGCCAATCATACCCTATTATTTATCCTTTTTATAAGAGATAATTGTATTATTTGATATTTTTAAGTACATGCACATATAGTGGATTTAACTTAATGCATATAATTTGTTACTTCACAACTACTTTAATTACATCTGTTTTCTAGCATTAAATTAACAAAAATCCTGGTACTATTTATTAATGAAGATTTGTTAGAACATAACTTGTGGTTTAACTGGTGAGACTTTAACAGCTCATTGACAGGAAAAAACCTTGGACTTTTCTTTTCTTTCCATCCTGTGGGTTAAAAGTCCTGCACCTTTGTTACCATGGATTTTATTAGTAATATGAATAATGATAACGTGAGAACAGTTGTGATGAAGATGAAATAACATCAGTCAATCTCATACTTGCATAATTCTACATATTCTTTGTTGTCTAACAGCAACAAAAAAGCCACTTCATGTTTGCAAAATAAATGACAGTATTTCAGATACAGTCATTAAGACTGTAGAAGCACACAGCACATGTTAGGGAAGAGCTTTTATTTTTCATTGAGCTAAATTTTATCATTGTGATTGTTGTGACTATCCATCACTATCAGCATTGATTTCCTGGATATTTTTGTTCTTATCTACACACAGTAGGAAAAATAGGGGGTTAAATTTATTTTTTATTCATATGAAAAAAGATTGGGGGAAGGTGGTTTAAATAAAATTAAATCATATGCATTCCTATGTTCTTTGTTTAATAATCTTTTGCCATATGACCCATATGAAACAAAATTCCTGGACTAAAAAGACTATTCAGCTATGAAGAGAGAAAATGTGTTTACATTCAGGTGAACAATTTAAAAGTGATGTAAGTTAACCAGTGAAATAAGGAAAGATATAAATGGTTTTCATTTTTTAATTATAATGAAATTGCAGGGTCACTATGAATCCATGATTGTCCATTTTGAGGAAACAAAATTGAATGGAATTTTAAACTGAGAAACATAAGATAGAATATAATATATCGGGATAAAATTTTAGTTGTTGATTTGCAATTATAGTGATTCATTAAACATGATTCAGAGAAAAGTTGTTATACTGTGGAGCCATAATCCTTTCCCTTTAGTATGAATACAAGAAATTATGCAGTAGTAATCTTTAATACAACTAGTTGCCAATATAGATTTGGTGCACATATAATATTGAAAATTACTATATATCATTTGATATAAATATTTCCAATTATCCTTGCATGAAATAATAAACAAAAGTAGATATTGCTAACTGGCAAGAGTAATTTCATAATGCTTCCGCAAAAGTTTGAACTTTTTACAAACTCCATATTTGATGCAGTATTTTTATTGGGTGACAACTGTAATCATTGCTTGCTTTGGGTTGAGTTAACCCTAATCCTAGCCTCAACTCTAACCCTAACCCTGTAATTATCAAAAGAAGAAAAAGAACAATTTTGCTTTTAAAATTTAGTTTACAGTTTTATCAATGATGAAATCTAATGAAACATTTTAATTGTCAGTGCTGTGAAATCATGATTTTAGTATTTGGAAACTTGTTTAGCCATTTGAGTGGTTTGGTGTACAGCACACACATAGAGTATGTATATGTGATGAGCCTCACATCGGATTTTACAGAATGAGGTTGTCTAGTTCTACTTCTCTTTGTGAAGTGCAAGTGTGGTGAGATCATCTGTCACACACATGCTGTGCAATGGACATACTCAATTGTACTCCTGTATTTTTCATTCATTTCCTTGATGGGAACTGGAGCTGAATGAATCTCATAAAATAACTTCAAGTTTTAATTTAAATTCCTTTCTATTCACTATTTCATCCTATCTTGTGAAAGTAAGACAATAATTCCCATGATTATCTAAAAACCAAGTTTAAAGAGAATGACTTGCGTTCTGTCCTCACAACTAACATCAATACATAAACTTATTTGATTATTTTACATAGTTGACACATGTTTTATGAATGGTTTATAAAATGATTAGATTATTACTTTTCTTATGCACACAAACTCCTAGAGCTTGGTAGTATTTCTTCCAAATAATTCTAAATTATCCTTCTCAGTAAATTACATCACTATCCAATTTCAAAAAATGTAAACATGCGTAAACAAAAAGTAGATATTATTCTATGTCATCAAGTTATTTCACAGTGGAGTCAATCAGCCTGAATTACCATTTTTACCTCCAAATATATTTTAAAGCCTTTTATTTTTCTCCATCTCAATTGTAATTTTCTGCTCCAATCCGACAGCAGTGTTTACTAAACGTAATATAATCCAAAAGAGACATCTACTCCCATTTCTAACTTTACAGAGATGGTATGATCTGTGATACCATATTTTGTTTCTTGTATTTCTTCAGTGACTTCATTGTATTTAAAATATACATACAATTTGGTTAATTTCTATTGATCTGCATAATCAATACCCACCTATATCTCTCCAGCTACCAGATTTAGACCCTGTGACGGCAATTCTCTTAGAGGAACTGGTTGCATGAAGGGCTGATTCCTTCTCATTCTTGGGGCTTAGATCAAACACCACATCCTTGCAAAAGGATATCTGATTATTCTAAATAACTCCCTCAATCTATAGTAACAATTATGTTGCCCTATTTCCTTTGTACTACTTCCATTTTATTAACTAACACCATTTCATTGTTTTAACCATAAACATGTGATTTAGAAGATGTAAATGAAGTTTGAAACAAAACAGTAACAAAATATATCTCATTCACCACACCACCAAATAGAACAATGCTTTTACACAAAGTTGAAATATAATAACATATTTATAGAATACATGAAAGAACAGATTTTTCATTATCACTTTATATTATTTACTTAAAAGAATATCAAACATATAAACTCAAAAACAATATTTGCACCTTGAATTAACTATTTTGTTGACAGAGTCATTCTCTATTCATTAATAGATATAATTTGTTATAAGTGTCTACTATCTATAGTTTTGGTTTGTTTTTTTGTTTGTTTGTTTGTTTTTGTTTTTGTTTTTGAGACAGGGTCTTACTCTGTAATTCAAACTGACTTCAAACTCTCTATGTAGCCCAGGCCAGCTTCAAACTCATAGCAATCCTCATGTCTTTGCCTTCTGAGTGCTGAGATTATACGCATGAGTCACCATACCTAGCATTGTGGTGTGTGGGCACTGGGGATTGAATTTGGGACGTTATGCTTGCCAGGAAGATCCGAAACCACTAAGCTAACTCCCTGGCCCCTCAAATATCTATACTTTTATCTTTGTTTTTCTTCAACACCAAAATGGGAAATTAAGTAAAAGTACAACCAACCAATCATCTTAGAGCAATATTTCCTAGATTATTCTTTCCCTAGGCCATCACTTCAGGGTCTGAACTAGTGTTGGATGATTATTAAAATATTCTCCCTGATAAAATTTTCTCTAATCTTGCTTTTTTGTATCACACATAATAACTGTAAATTTTTTAGAGGTACAGGTTGATGCTTTAATTCAAAGATGCATTATGTTAAGATCAAATCAATATAATTACATATCAGTAACCTTAAGTATTTATCATGACTGTTCAAAAAATATGCAAAATTCTCTATTTCGGGTATTTTATAGTATACAGTGCATTATATTTAGTATAATCACTGGAATTTATTTTTCTTGTGTAACCTATTAATCGATATTTTCCTTTTATTCTTAACTCTCACTCTAACCACTAATTTATTGTCAGTTTCTATGAGAACAGTGATTCTATGACTCCAATGAGATTTTATAATATGTATCAATCTGTGCATAGCTTATCAATTATCATAGTATCTTCTGATTCTTTGTTGCTAGAAATGACTGGATTTAATTTTTATGTTGAATATTTCTCTGAATATACACAGAGAGGAATAGAGAAAAATTAAGAACATATAAATAAACCCACACATTTATACAATCTCTATAATAAATAGGACTTGGAAAATTGGATATCTGTACAGAGAATAAATTTATATCTATCCCTCATTATACACAAAAGTCAACTTAAATCCAACTTAATATCCAACTGATTATATAATTAATCAGCTTAATACTGTGAAACAGCTAGGAAAAATCAGGGAAATGTTAACGAATATCTGACTTAGCAATGATTGTTTTTAGATGAAGCCTCACAGAATCGTACAACAAAAGCCACAACACCAAAACATACAAATAAATTACATCCAATGAAAAAGACTATTAAAAACATGGAAAACAATTTGGGTGTGTTTTTCCTCAAATTGTATTATTATATTTTAAAACTTATTTTACAAAATATGTCTATTTTCTTACCACTCTCATTCTGAAATCTTTCATAACTTTCCTTAATCATTGGCTAAAACACAAGACCATTTATTTGGTGTTGAAGTCCTGCAAAATTCTGATTCAGAGTCCATTTCAAACCAATTGCTTTTTTTCTGTACATGTGTATCTTTTTCCACATGTAGAAAAATGTTGTACTTTCCCAAGACTGCATGCTTGTTCAGCATTTACCTTTCTGATTTAATCTTTGTTACTCAGAAGATATTTCAAATTAAGCCCATTAAACAGTGTGGGTATATCTCAATAAGTTAGCTAAATGGTCCCTGGGTCTCTATCTATTTTTATTTGAATCTTCTCATCCTCTAGTATGTTTTGTTTTACTGACTGATTGAGGAAGAATTATAATGTATAGAGCAGGTGTCTGGAGATTTCATGCACTTAAATTCAAATCTTACTATTTTCACACAAACTTGGAAAAGAATATATGAAGTTTAATATTTTGAGCTCTGGATATCCACCTGTAAAACTAGATCAATAATACTTAAATCAGGATAGTCATCTTTCATAGATTGTCATTTCTTTTTAAATCCTTCATTACAAAGTTGTATTTTTTCAGATATCAGTTTCTATCTTCTTGATGTCAGCATGTTATCTTTCTTTCCTAACTTGCTGCAATTATGATTTATTTCATTTGGAATAATTATTTTGACAAACTCTATTGGTATTAATTTTAGGGTCTAATTATCATTCAAATGACAAAGAAATATTTACTGACCAGTGACCATGTGCTGTAGTTCAATATTTTGCTACACACTTGTACATTATTAGAAAAGATAGATAAAATGATTCCATGGGAAAAGAATGAAGATTCAAATAAAAGCATTTCTGTAGCTTCCTAAACGTTAAAGATTAAATCTCAAGTCTCTATTCTTCATGTATATAGCTATCAAAATATGATCAAAATTTATTTTGGCTTAATTTTCTCTTTTTTTCCAAACTGATTGTAAAATTTTGTAATGAGGAATAATAGTGTAAGATACTGTATATTATTAAAAATTTTTAGTAATATTGGACTACTTTCATAGAACAAAATCTATCCATTCTATTTTAACTGAATGTATACATACTAGCACCCTAACCCATTTTATATGGATTTGTGTATTTAAATATAAAATTGTGTATCTACAAGCATGTGTGAATATGTATACACATTTCATCAAAATTATTTTATGTAATTAAATGTATACACATATACATTTATTTCTGTTTTATTTTGAGACGGTAGCATTATGAAGTTTGGGCTGGCCTTAAATTTACTATGAAATTCAAAATAGCCTTGAACTTGCAGTGATACACTGCCTCAGCTTCCTGGATGCTAGGATACCAAGTGTGCTCTCCACATCTGACCTATATGTGCATTTTTATGTGTGATTTATGCATTTTATATTAAATTATTGTTACGGTTATTCTCCGTAATTTATCTTAATTTTGTAAAATATTTCACTATTATTTTTATAACAACAATTAAATCAGCCATTTCCTGTAATTCACAGATAATTTAGAAATTTGAATCTCATATATATTAACCCCCCTGAACTGACATAACTATTTTGTTAATTTTTGTGTAGGTTAATTTTATTTTGTTTTGTTTTGTGAGACAGGGTCTTGCTATGTAGGTCAGGCTTGTCTTGAAGTCCCACACTTGAAGTGTGGGCCTCACACTTGAAGTGATCCTCCTGCTTCAGCCTCCCAAATGCTGGTATCACAGGTGTGAGTCACCATGCTTGTTTTATATACTCCACTTTTCTGAAGAGACTAGTAAATTTCAAACAATCTTTTTTCTTTTCTCCTTTTCTTTATTTTAAATTATTTTTTCAAATAAATAAAAACCCTCCAGAAAACTGCTAAAGAATGCAGCTAAAATTATCGAGATTGAAAATCCATAATGGTGAATTCCAGATTTAAACATTCTTAATTTTACAGTCCCAGGGCCTCATATACTTTTCTGTTTCCATAGAAATAATTGAAGACATTTTTTAAAAAAGCATCTGCACTTAAAATCCAGGAGATAAAAGTGAGTGTATCTGCATGATTGTAAATTTTATGTCTTCTGTGTAAGGAATTAGGGAACCAACCAGTCAGTTATATCTTTCATTAGGTTTTCTCTTTTTCAATAGAATGCCCAAGCTTGTGCACTGGTACATAAGGAAAAATAAGGCTAGTGGTTTAAATTTATAGTTACTTACTTAACTTACTAAATCTGGAAAATGATGAGCAGCAAGGGTAACTCACAAAATTTCTATTAACTGCCTTTTATTTCAAATAAAACTTATCAGACATGAATTTTTCCTCCACTTATATAACAACTTCTTGCTTGTACAATCAGAATCCTGATGAATGCAGCGAAAATCTATACTCAAGTCTATACTGACTCTACCCAGAGAAATGGATCTCTCCAGATTATGAAGGATTATCATTGTCATTAAGTTTCCTCAGAACTTCCCAAGTCCACTGCTTAGAAGCACACTAATGAACATTATAAGCAATACTCATTTACAGCACACAGAAATAAAAATCTCATTTGTGATTTTTCTAGCTGCCTTCAGGATCCTTTGTAATCAATCTTCTGCTTTAAAACTCTTCAAGGAAAACTAGTTGAAAGTAATGAAGGAACCCTTCATCCATGAGATGTGTGGTGAGAGGTTAGCCACTGCCCTTGGCTTTCAAAAGGTCAGTCACACCGCAGGTAAACAATGCAAGTTGCAGTAATTGCCTGTCGGTGGTACCAGTGTCCCAGGGTAATGGGGCAGGAGAGTGCTCTGTGTGGGAGAAATCTGCAGGTTTAAAGGCTGTTTAGAAGGTTCTAACTTCAGCCAGAGCAGCCTCTGTTAAGGTACATAAATAAATGAAATGAAATACTTTGGATCATGCAAAATCCCTGGTACGTTTATGCTTTAAAAAAAGTCTGTTTCTAATTTTTAGAAGGACAAGATTGAATACTCTGTAACAGATGCTTTGATGACTTTCACTTCATCCTTCCTGTGCTCCACATTTCTTGTTCTTGCAGAGCCTACGTGTTACTCTAATACTTAGCAGTCATCTGCAGCAATTTCCTTTATGTTGGCTCCAGTTTAGTTTACAGAAAGATCATGGGTTTTTAAGCTTGGTTGCAAATTATATTGACCCGAGTGCTTTTCAAAATGTGCAATGCTGCCATCCTTGCAGGATTCTGTTATTTTAAACTAAGTCAAAAAATCTGTAACTAAACAAACTCTTGTGTGGCTCTGAAATGCACAAGGGATTCATAAGCAGTACTCTAGAGAGTTACACTGGACCCTTGACTTACAAACTACTCAGTTCCTTTCCAAGGCCCGGCTGTAACTCAAGTTGGTCAATTGAAAGCTCAGGCTCTTCTACGTGGCCTTCACAGTCTCGCTCCTATTCACAGGGACATGTTGGTATCCTTGGAGAGACATTGGCCCAGGATCTCTTCATTGACCCCACACAAGAAAAGATACAATATTCCTTCCAAAATTGTTTAAGGGTTACAACTGTATCTGAGACCATGTGGATGCATGCATGGCGGGCATTTGTGTTATAAGTCAAGATTTTGGTCATAAGTTAAAACTAAATTCTGGTTTTAACCCAAGTTGTTTATACATTAAAGTGATCCTAACTCATAGGTTCACTGTGCTGTTATCCCTAGCTCTGTTGATTGGTCTGGCACAGAGAGGCATATGACAAATTTGTAGTTTTTGAAATAAGGGAAAAATCTACTCCTGGTGAACACTATCATAATTAAAAAAAAAAATACAAGATCAAATAATTTGAAGCCCCTACACAATGTTTTCAAGAAAACAATATTAGATTGGACAATAAGTAAATGTAAGAGAAATCATCAAAATACAAATTATAATCCTTTTTGGAGTGCAATCATGATGCATACATGTAATGTACCAATAAAGATTAAAAAATTAAAAACAAAAACAAATTATAATCCTGTGAAGAGATGGAAAAAGCCTGAGTTATTGAGGGTATTTGTAAGTCATGATATATGGCAATACTGAAATTATTATATATTATACATCATGTAGGAGGAAAGTCTTCTCCTCTACACTAAGAGTATTACTGTAGATGTAGGTAATAAAGAAACCAATTTGTGGGCAGGGGATTTAGCTCAGTGGTCCTGGCACCTGTCTTGCAAATGCAAGGGCCCAGGTTCAATCCCCAGTAACCACATACAATACTGGGTGTGGAGACTCATGCCCAGCAGCAACCAGTACCACATACCACAGTGTGGGGGATGGTGGTTCATGTCTGTAATACCAGCACTCAGGAGGCAGAGGCAGGAGGATTTCTGTGATGTGAGTTTGAGGCTGAGCTCTGGGCCAGCCTGAACTACAAAGAGAGACCCTGTCTCAAAAAACCTAAAAAAAAAAAAAAAAAAAAAAAAAAAGAAACCAATTTGTTAGACCTTTAAAGAAATGCAATTTACTATATTCAGTCACTTGGTAACAATTTATTGTGCTCTTCACACATTCATTGTGCAGTTCACAAATTCGTCCAGAACTGCTCCCTAACTGTGGGGTCAGCACTGTTTGAGGTGAATGAGTAAGGACAGAAGGAGTAGAGGTAAAGTTGTATACGTGAGGATGATGAGAGTAGGTAGACCTGAAGCACCATACTTGGCCCTGACCTTATTGTCTGTGAACTGGCAAGTCTGTGGGAGTTTTGTATCACAGTAATAAGGTAATCGATCGTCTTTGACAAAATAACTCTGAAGGCATCATATACAAATAGAGATAAATACCCAGAAGAAGTGAGAGAGAGGTGAAGTACATGACTCATCGCAATAACATAGGGAGAGAGATATCTTGGCAAGGTCATTGCACTGAGTGTTCATAAGTAATCAAATTCTGAATATAACTTTAGAGATTAGTGAATAAATGTTGGTATTCTGCAAAAGCAAAAACATAGTCCTTAGAGAACAATCTTCCTAGCAGGGAATACTAATTATGAATTTCAATTTTCTATCCTGTTACTTCTCAATTGTATTTGTCCAATGGTATAGTAGGAGTTTCGTGGGAAGTCATCCTACCTACTACCTCTATGCTTCTGCTAGCAATGATATTTCTATGAAAAAAAGAGCCCACAAAACTCAAAGACATTTTAAAAATAGCTTGGACTTAATATGTCAAAAACTTTCTGACAAGAATTACACAGAGTTGAAGTTCTGCAGCACATTTTTTTTTCCAGTAACCAAGATTGAACCCAAGGCCTAGTGCATAAGAGGTAAGCTCCTTACCACTGAGTTATACCCTCATCCCTGACCGTACCCCTCCAACTGATGCTAGTCTGAAGCACTCACTTGGTTTTGCTCTGGGCTTCTGTGCAAGGAATACATCACAGCTCCCTAGCTAGAGTTCACTGATACTAGTCACATTTTCAAAGACAGGTTCTAAATATTAAAATGTTCAAATTAGCATTAATATTATCTCTTTTTTTACTTTTAATTTAGAAACACATTTTCCATACCCATTATGAAAGAATGAGACTCCATCCATGCAATGCCTCAGCTGGAATACACATTTTTAAAGGGTTAATTATTTTAAATTGATAATTTCTACTCATATAAAAGTAAGAGCTGCATAGTGATGTGATTCATGAATAATTAAAGCAAGCTAACAAATGTAGCCACAACCTCAAATACTTATCATTTTTACAGTGAAAACATTTAAAATTATTCTATTAGCAATTTTTTTTTCTTTTGGTATCAGGGATTCAATGAAGAACCTATTGCTTTCAAGGCCAGTTGGGGCCACTGAGCTGAATCTCCAGCCCACGATTAGGATTTTGAACTACATGACACTGTTCTTAATGACATTTTCCAGACTGCAAAAGCTATTTTTAAAAGTCCTCCTGACAGATTTTGTATCTTTTGAGTGTTACCACCACCTTTCCTTCAGTCTCATTGGTGTACCATTTGCGTTTGTGGTGCACCTGTTTCAGACCCTCACAAACGGCTCGTTTCACTGTAGCATAATGCTCTCTCATTCCATCCAAGTTATCACAAATGACACAAATTTTTTTGTTCTCAAGATTGAAGATGACTCCCTTGGTCTCACTATGTTTGCTCTGTCCATTCACCTGTGGACAGGTGCTTGGGTTGGATCCAAAACTTGGTTGCTGAGAATAATGTCGCAGTAAATAAGAGAGTCCAAATATCTATCCATTTGACAAAAGAATTTTAAATGTTGTAGCTACATACTGAGATGTTGAATTGCTTCATCATGTAGTCATTCTAAGTTTTAAGAGGAACTTCTATATAGTTTTCTATTATGAAAACTGGTCTACTGAATGTTCATGTGAATAAAGTTTTATTAAAACCATCTACATCCACTCATTTACTCAATATCTACTGCTCTTTCATTCTATTTGCCTCAGAGCCTGGATGGCTTACAAATTTTTAATAGTATTATTTCACACTATAAAAATACTTTCCTAGTATAAACACCGTGTTAGTTCATAATTAAGTGTTATCAAGTCCGTACATATGTAACGCGCAAGTGAGACCTTAGTCTCTCATCAGGACATCGTTCTCCGAAGCGCCCTCCTTGCAGCCTCTAAAATCATTCAGTTCCTGAGAATTTCCACTGTATGAACTTTTCTCTAGAAAGCAGAAGCACTATTTCCTCTGAATCATGCATGCTTCCTAGGACTGCATCTGCTTCTTGAGCCAAGTTAGGGCAGATATAAAAGGAAAGCGAGTAACAGACAGCTCTTCTGAACAGATGAGTAGATGCTCTTTCCTCAGCATGCCAGCTTTTGTCCACTTGTCTTCGCTGTCGTGTCACTCTTGGCACCTGTGTGACTATGAGACTTTTTAGGAGCTGAGGAAGGAAAAAAGAAAATAAAAGTGATTTTTCCCATCTCCAACCTTAGAACTTCCCATTCTTAGTTCTCAGACCACAAAGTGAAGATTTTCCCAAAGTTGTCTCTGTTTCCAATGAGCATCTCTATTTAGATGTTTTTATTTTTCTAGAATGTAGGCTTGAAATTATCAAAAGGTGTAGCTGGCAAACTGAAGCGATTGTCAGAATATTTCAGTATTTTTGAAACTCTTTTCTCCTTCTCTAAGCTTGTTACAAATATTGCCTTCTCAGAGTCCTCGTATAACTGCCCCTGAATTCTGCTGATTCTATAAATATATTCAAGGAAGGGACAGTGTTGAGTGTGTTTTCCATTTTGCAAAATAAGTAGGCCTCTTCAAGAGGTTACTTTATTTTCATATATGAAAAGTGCCTGTGTGTGTGTGTGTGTGTGTGTGTGTGTGTGTGTGTGTGTGTGTGTGTAGTGCATGCCATATGTGTTCTGTGTTTAGGACTCAAAAATTAAATGGATAACACGATAGTAGATTTTAGTTTTTTCTATTGTAATAATCTTCCAAACTTTTATTCTTTTTTTTCTACCTTGAACAAATCTTTAATGGCATGAGTCTATCACTATAGTATCATAAAGAATAGTTTCAGCATCCTAAAAATCTTGTATTCCACATATTTCCTCCAATCCCTGACAATCACAGATCATTTTCTTTTTCTCATGGTTTTTCTCCAGTTTCTAAAAATGGCTGATTGAGCTATAATTCACACACCATAAAGTTAATTTACTTAAAGTTCAACTGAATAAAATTTATCTAATATAAAATACTATTTTAACAGCTATTTGTATTAGTATATGTTTGTGACACATAATGATGCATTATGGTGGATAAGCATAACACATCTTAGTTCTTTCTATTTCTGCTCCTACGCTCTGTTCATCCTCCATTTCTAGATCACTATTCCAACTGCTAAAGGTTTACCTCTATGTATTCTACCAACTGTCTTTTTATTTTTCATTTATCAAGTTGATTGGTGCATTTTGCATATGCATTGTGATCATATTCAATGTCAAGAACTTGTACCTGTACATAATGTATCTTGATTCTCATTTTCTCCCATTCTCTGCCTTCCAGATGACCCCAAACCCCTATACACACAACCTTTTTTTTCCATTTCTGTTTTCACCATCACATTTTTTTCTTCCCTTTTTTTAAACTTTTCCCTACTCCCTTTCCTTTTCTCCTTCAAAAATGTTCTTCCTGTTTTATAATATCTATCATACATTTGCAACTCAATTATACCTTTAGTTTCTCATAGTAGAGAAATGATACCACATTTACCCATCTGGGACTTTTTTCACTTACGAGTATATCCTCAAGGTACATCCATTTAACTATAAATGTCATACATTTATACTGAATCCATTTAAGTACAAATGTACTGAAAATGTATCTGAAATGTCTGTTGATTTCAGATCCCCCTTTTTAAACTGTGTTTTTAAATTTAAGGAGGAGGGGGCTGAGGTACCTTGTACTTCAAGGTACATCCATTTAAGTATAAATGTCATGCATTTATTTATCATTCATTATGGCTGAGTATTAGATCATTTTATTTTAAAAAAAGATAACAAAACAAAACCAAAAAAATTAAACCATCTTCTTTATCCAATTGCCATTTGATGGACATTTGGGCTGTTTCCAAGATTTAGCTATTACAAATTGAGATGCTACAAACATACGTACATATATGTCGCTGTGATATGTTTTTAGTTCTTTTTTGTTTATATCTAGCAGGGAAATAGCAGGGTCAAATCAGACCTCTAATTGTAGCTTTTTGAGGCATTTCCACACTGATTATCACAATGGTTGCATCAGACCCCTTTCCTGCCAACAAGGCAGAAAGACTCCTTTTTCCCAAAAGCTTTACCAGCATTTGCTGTTGGTTGATTTTGTGATAGCAGAAATTCTTTTTGAAATGAGATAGAATATCAGTGTTATTTTCATCTGCATGTCATGAATGACCAGCAATGTTGAACATTTTTTTCATGTTTCTTAGCTGCCTTTACTTCATCACCTAAAAAATGTCTGTTCCTTCCAGATGTCCATGTTTGAACTGTGTCTTTAAATTTAAGGAGGAGGGGGCTGATGTTTTAGAATTCTTCATATATTCCAGATAGCAGTCTTTTGTCTGAGGAACAGCTGGTGAAATTTGTTTTCCCATGTTGTCAGTTACCTTTTACTGCTGCTAGTGTTTTCTCTTGTTGTGCAGAAGTTTTTTGTTTGTTTGTTTGTTTTTCCATAAAGTGGCTACCCTTTATTATTTTGGATTGAGGGACAAATGAATAAGACAAACAGTGCTTTATAAATTATAAACTCATTGACAAAAAGAACCCCCAAAATGAAACTATCACATTTACAAACTTAAGGACTCACTGGAAAAAACAAAACAAAACAAACAAACAAAAAAAACTTATGAAAGTAGGCTTTAATCGAGCCTGAGAAAACAAATTCAAACTGTAAAACATTTCAATTTAAATTTTAAGGCCTTACAATGTCACCAGTAACACATTAATGCAATGCTATAAATTTTAATGGACCTGTGACTTTTTTCTTTCCTTCATTGCTTGACAAATTCGTGACACTTAGAATTGTACTAGATACAGTATTTTTATTTTGAGTTTCAAGATTTTAGATATTGAATACATTTTTTGCTAGTAACTATGGTAAGAAAAACATTTAAATGCTTCTCTGTAGGCTAAATGAATGTAAAAATCAACATAGAATATTTTCATTAAAATTGTATGATATCTCCTGAATAAAAATTGTTTTTCATGACTTAGCCATTCAAATTTTATTTGTTGTATAGCTAGTGAGAATTTACAGAGTAGACTGTTACAGTTTTAATTTTTTATATCTATTTTATTTTATAGTATCTTTTGTAAATTGAGATTTCTGATATTTAAATTGCAACTTTTTATGTTAGACACTGTAGGAAGATAGCCTTGGGAAATTTGTTTTGAATAGGCACTGAATTCTCATGGAGACAGAGGGTAATATTTGCTTTACTTTGGACTATAGAAAAAAGGAATGTATTAATTATATGTAAAATAACCACTTAAAGAGAGTCACCTTTTATATTTTCACTTAAAAGTTTAGCTTCTATTAAAATCTTTATGTCTACTTTGAATTTTTCATTTCTATTAAAATGAATCTTTAAATGACAAGGTAAGATGATTGAATCTTTCACTGATTCCATGAATTTTTCAGTTTAAACATAGAATATTAGAATAATTTTAATTTTTATATTGGAAAGGGAAAAGCTCATAGAAACAGATTTGTGATAAAGTAGAACATTCCTGCAAAATAATTTTAAAAATTTCTTCTTAAAGCCAATAACTTTCACTTTCTAAATAGTACTTAAGATTAGACATTTACATTACTATAAAGTCCATAAAATGATTAATATTTTATGTGTAATGTTTAAGTCAAATGTTCTTCATGTTGTTTAAATTCATCCAAATATACTATTGTGACTTTCAGTCTTTCTATTCCACTCATTGTATAATCTTTCTTCAAATTCCGATAATTATGTAGAAATATGTATCAGCATAGATAGCTAAAGAAGTTAATGAAGTTTGCAAAGACAACGCCGAGACTGATGAATATTTTGAAAAGTTCATTCACAGAAAAGTAAAGGAGTCAAAATAGACTCTGAAGAGCCTACATTCTCCAGGAGGAGAGCCTGCTCTTGTCGGCAGTGCGGCTCTTCCTCCGTGCTTCCTACTGATATCTGCAGTGTCGACCCTTGAGATAGGAAGCGGTTGATGGACGATGTTGATAGCAGTGAACACACAAGATGATTTTTAACCTACACAGAATGTTCAAATAAAAAACAGATGGCAGCTCCTTAGAAACTAAGTACATTCCTCAGGAGATAAAGGGAAGTATTAAAACATTTTAACATTGCGCCGGAGCAGATAATTAGGGTAATCACAGCTCTTCAAAGACACAAGGAAGAAGGTCTAAGTCAATTTCTTTCTGTACTTTTAAATGTAAAGATGATGAAATTCAAAGGAAACTGGGGCAAAGTAATCAGTTGAGGAAATGGGATAAAATTTACAAATGTAATATTTAAGATTGAGTAAACTGTCTACTGTAATATTATGTTCAAACATTTATTATATAATTAAGAAAGGAAGTTCAAACTGCTCTATTTAATACGAAAAGATAAAAATTAAAAGAGGAAAACTGTCATTCTAATTTAGATATGCAGATGAAACTGGATACATGTAAATATGCTCACAGAAGTCACATAAGCAGAAATACTAAGTGACTGAAGTTGATATGATTTAATTTGAAATATTTTTATCAAAACTAGTGTGTTGGCTGGTAATTTTCTTAGCATTATTTCACTTTCTAAGTGAACTTTATCTTTAATTTTACCAATTAGATCTCCAAGTAAATAATTTTTTCTTCATATTATAGAGTAATAAAGGATTAAACTAAGACAACATGGATAACCACTTGTGTAGTTTATACACATGCACAGATATGTAAATTTTATAGTGCATAATATTATTTTAGTCAACAACAATGTGAATGTGTAATGGTGTTCCTATAAAATTAAATGAGCTACAACATAACTATCATGGCTCCATACTGTAGGCATTGCAATGTCATAGGGCAACGCATATCTTGGTATTTGTGATGCTGGTGGCATAAAAAGATCCATAGTATAATCAGTCATAGTAAACGCAGTTGCTGGCAATACATATTTGATAATGATTATACAGAATGACATTATTAGCTTATTAATTCATTGTACTGTACTTTTATTATTTTATACTATACACCTTCTACTAATAAAAATATTTAATTATAAAAATAGTTACACCAGTCTCATGTGACTAATTTATTCTCAGTTTTTGTTTAGCATGAACCCTAAGCATACAAATCCACTATTAATATCAACAGGAAGAGTCTTCATCAAGTTACTGACCTGGCAATGAAATTAAAATCCATTAAAGGCTACACAATGGATAAGTAGTGATAGTGCATGTCACCAATCAGGCATATCCCATCCCAACCTACCCAGGGTATAATACTGAAGGATGAGTGATGGAAAATGTTTAAAACTCTGCTCCACTGAAGACAGAGATACTAACACTGCTTGGGAAAAAAATCCTATCAGATCTAGAAAAGCGTCTAATGATATGAATTAAGCAATAGATGCTCAGCATCATGATCATCATAGCCAGAGAAAGATGCTTATTTGTTATTGCTATAGTTTGTTTGTTTGTTTGTCTTTTCCAGCATTTTTTTTTTCAGTACTAGGGATCAGGACCATGTATTTCCAAGGCAGGTGCAGCACTACTGAGTTAATTCCCTGGTCCTTCCTATGTTTGTATGTGCTTTGCCTCAGTGGTTCCTGTGTTGGGGTCTTGTCCCTCAGTGGGGTGGCCTGAACCTTTTAAAGGCTGGGCCCAGGCAAATGAGGGTTCCTTCTCTGGCTCTTTGATTGAAGTTCCTTTCACACATGTTCCTGCCATTCTGATAACAGCACAGTGAGCTCTTCAACAGGCCCAAGCCAACACTGGCACATTGCCTTTTAACCCCCTGGACGATGAACAATAAAAACTCTGTTTCTTTGAATGTGACTAATCAGGCTACAGATACTTCATTACAGCCAGGAAAGTTCAACCCTGCCAGCATAATGTTTGGCAAACTGGACCTACCTATGATATTGAATTTATATAGCTCTGAATTTACTCATTCAAGCATCATTACTTATTATATAATGTCAAACAACTCATGGCTATGAATGCTAATGGAAGGACGCAGCTGAAGAATTAATGGAAACTCTGAACTGATTGTGGAATGAAACTGCTTGCTAGAGCATATCTTTAATACTGACCAGAGAATTTCCTGATTCTAAAAATCAATCCCTGAAAGAAATTTCATCAAACAGAAAGTCAATTCAGACTTTGAGACTTTTAAGGACAGAATAATAATCTTTCTTGATACACATTTTTTTCAGGCTAAGAACTCCCTGTAATCTGACAGAATGATAATCCCAGAACCTATGCGCATAAAAATAAGCATCATCAGCACACTGCCTGAGCAGTCACGTGTGATCTAGGTTGTCCTCCTATCTGGCTTCTGCAACTAGTTAATATGGCAGCAAAATGCGGAAGAAGTACTATGAGTGATAATATCCCTTCCAACATTTTGCTTATTTCTGATAATGCTACCTCATATACTCCTTTTATTTGTGACCTTCATCCCAAATCAGAATTGTATTTCTCATTTCAAATTTTAGGTATTTGACCCCACAAATAGATCAGTAAATTAGAGCAGCAGTTAAGACCCACTGCCTAAAAGAAACTTGGACAGACATTAATGCCAGTGAGTCGGACCCTGGGAAGACACTGGTGCAGATAAGGAAAATGCTGATGTTGGAGGTATTACCAAGAATCTGGGCGTATGGGGAACTTTGCTTAGGACTGGGGTGATTTCATGAAGGAGTGTATCAGTGTCACTTAGAAGAAGACACTTGATGTTTTATTTTTTATCATTTCAAGGGATTTGTGCAGCATAAATAGGTTGTAAACATCAACAAGTTTGTGATTAAGATAGTGCAAAGCACAGTGCCAGTTTGTGTATAGATGACAATGACATTGATGGTCCCTTAGATGAGGAATGAAGTGAAGATGAGTTATTGAAATCACCAGAAATACATAATTGAAGAAGGAGTTGGACAAAGAGCAACTGTTAGAGAAGAAGAAAAATAACTACTCAAGAAAATTTACAGTGAAGTGTTTAAGCAGAAATATTTGAAGATCTTAACATTCTCCTTGAGAACTTTTAAAACATGGTTCAAAATGTTCTCTTAAGTAGAATGAATGCTCTTGTCTTATCAGCTAAAAAGCATCTTTTGGGTCTTTGCCTTTTACTCTGAGTAGCTACTCTGAAGATAATGATATACATTATATTAACTACTGTTCTTTCTCTCTCTCTCTCTCTCTCTCTCTCTCTCTCTCTCCCTCCCCCCAGGGTCTTGCTTTGTAGTTCAGGCTGGTCCTGAATTCAGCCACCCTCCTTTCTTTGCCTCCTGAGTGCTAGGATTACAGGCATGAGCCACTGTGCCCCACACTGTAGTATATGGTATGGTACTGATTGCTGGTGGGCAGAAGTCACCATGCCCAGTATTGTTGAATGTGATTACCAGGGATGGAACCTGGGCCCTTGTGCTTACAAAGTAGGCACTGGAACTACTGTGCTAAATTCCTGGCCCTGTTTTTCTCTATTCTTAATGAAATTTTATTTTATTGTTTCACAAAATAAAAAGCATATCTGTAATAAAAACATGAATGAACCAACTAAGCCGTCATGGCTATATATTTTTCAGTATTAATTCAGTCTTCAGTTAAGGAGAGCATTCATTTCTGGGCTTCATTAATTCCTATGTATTGTTTGTTTTTGCAGTTATTGTAAATGGATTTGATTCCTACTCCAGATTGTCTGCCATTAGTATAAGGAAGAAATATAGATGTATTTGTATTGACTGAATCGTGCTACTTTCCTGATCTTTTTTTTTTTTTTAGCTCAAACTTTCTTGTTGGAGTTTTTAGGATTTTGTACATATGAGAATATGACAAATGCAGGAAGAGATAACTAGACATACTTTTCACATGGATACCTGGTTAAGAATCCCAATACAACTTTGAATACAAATGGTAAGAGAGAATATCCTAGTCTTGCTACAGATCTTTGAGGAAATTCTTTCAACCCCCAACACACCAAGTACGTTTGTTATCCATGAGTTCATCATATTTGACCTTTATTGTGTATAAATAAGTCCCCTCTCCAGTTAACTTTCTTATAGTTTTTATTATATAAAGATAGAATTTGTCAAGCCTATATCAGAGTGATCATGCGATTTTTGTCTTCCATCATGGTAGTATGGTACAACGCTTTTTCTAGAGAGAATGGTCTTTTTTAACAGAAACCTGATTTAATTACCAGTTTCCCAAAGTTCTTCCTGTGATCAATTTGTGTTTCTATACTATTCTATTTGGAAAAATTATGATGTAATTTTTGCTTTAAATTTATTCAGTCTTGTACTGTGGTCTAATGTGTTCCAACTGGGAGACCAATGCATGTACACTTGAGAAAGATGTACATTCTCTTGCTGTTGGTCATATTTCATAGGTATCTGATCTGCTTTGTCTAGAGTAGAGTTTAAATGTTAATGTCTGTCTGTTCTATCTATTGTTCTAACTGATCTAAGTGTAGTATTGAAGTACTTTCCTATTATAATATAGCTTATCTCTCTATTCAGACTTATTTTGAAAAGTAAAAAATTAAATTTTTATTTTCTAATTTGACAATTCTATAAGATTGCTTTGAACCAGATAATATAAGAGAAGAATATATAACAAAATATAACAATAAATAGATTATAATTAACTTAATTTTAATGAATTAATAGACATGTAAGCACAAACTTAAAAAGCAATGTCATAGATTATCTTAGAGTAGCATGTATATCATGATTAGAAGTACAGAAAGTCTGAGGAATTATTTGGGAGTTTCTTGGGTAAGATATGCTTGAGTAGAATTTTTAAGTATACATCACTGTGTAAAATTTTTAACTTGTAAGTGAAGAAAGGGGAGAAATCAGAATAGAAATACTCTTCTAAATCTGAACTTCAGCAGCAATGCAAATGTCTTTGATTACTTTAACAAGCCTCTTTTGTTGTCATATTAATTATAACTTTATTTTCTACATGTTGCCATAGTAAATTTTCACAAAATTACTGGATTAAACAAACAAAAGTATTAGTTTACAGTTTTGTTGGTCTGGAATGCAACTTGGCTTTGAATAGGCTCCAAGTACACTTTTTGCATGGCAACTTATTTTTTTTCCAGAGGTACTGAGAGGCCATCAGTCTCCTCGCTCTGTCAGGTCTGGATATTGCTGCATGTTTTCTGGTCATTTCCTTGCTGGTTCTACGCTGGGGTCTTTATTCTCTAGGCGATTTTCATTCCATCCTCCAGCACCAAAGCTAATAAGGATGGGTCAAGTTCTGCCCACTCCTTGTAAAACTCTTCCTGCATACAATCACTCAAATTCACTTCTGTTTCACACCGTCCTCTTATGATGAGATCACATCCTTTACTATAACCAAGATAATCGCTCACCCTAACATTTCTAAACTTAACTATGTGAAGTTCCCTCCACCTCCAGTCATAGTATATTCACAGGATATCCAGATTGCACTGCGGTTGTGTGTACAATGGAAGACTGACTTTTTGCACCTACCACAAATAAGCTTGATTACAAGATGTCTAATTGAATTCCTCAGAGAAGATAATACTCTATAATTGCCTGTGATTCTTAGTTGGTTTATAGATTTTGAAGAAGGGGAATTATAAAGTATGCTCTTTGAAAAAGTAGTGTTTCCATACCAATTGTTAAAGATAATCATTGTCACTGGAAAAAGGTGCATTTATTTATACAGTTATGATGCTTATATATGGTGTAATTATTCACTTAATTAAAACCTTACATAATTAAATACCAGGTAAAATAATTTAATTTTTTTTTCTTAGGTGTTAACAAAACAAACAAAATGTATTAGTTGATCCTCAGTGAAACTGTAGCATACTATGGTATTATTTGTTCAGTTATATAATTTAAAAAAAATCAGTTTATGAGAAAGTGGTATTTGCTCAAAGTTGGTGGGAGGGAAAAGTAAAAATATTGTCCATTACCCCTGCCATGGAAAATAAGTGAATAAAAGAATTGAAGAGAAATCCAGATAAAATGGAGGAGTTGTGTGTGTGTCCCTGAGTGAGAGAGCTGATGCAGGATGGCTGTGAGTAGTGTCTTCCATATTTCTTAGAGAACCAGACAGCCTTAAAATACTCATTTAATAAGAAATTCTATTGCAATGAAGAGTCACTGTATGAACATCAAATGTTGAACAAAATACACTACTTTTTATTTTGAGAGAACTATCCAATGCTGAAATGAAATATGCTTTATACAGGAAATTTAAATTCAGAGCTAGTAAATGAAATAATGCCTTGAAACTGCTTTACTTTATTATCTAATTGTCACATACTGCTTAAAGTAGTGAAGCAAAGAACTTTATTTAGATGGATACACAGAACAATTTAATTAAGGAAGTACTCAGTATGGTAATAGGAAGAAATATAAATTTAAAGTTGTAATTAGCCTGAAAATAGAGGTCATTCTAAATAATACTGGCAGCTTGATTAATGCTAAAATATATCTAAAGTTCATGTCTCACTAAACAAGAGTTGTGAAGTCTTCCTTCTACTCTGATAACTAGAAAGGTGTGTGTGTGTGTGTGTGTGTGTGTGTGTGTGTGTGTGTACATGCATGTATCTCTGTGGTTATTTTTTTTCTGTTACTATGAACACTCCCAGACTCTCCCTCTTCATTAATTTTTTTATAGATTATGTGCACATTATTTTTTAAAAATGGAATGAAGTTCTCTGCTTTTTTCTTTTGTACTTGTCCAAAGAAATCAAATTTATATCAAGTGATATAGTCTTTTCCTTCAGTCAGTACCACAGGGAGTCACGCGGACAGTGCAGCACATAATCAGTGCTGACAGACAGCTGCACCTTCGCAGCTGCAGGCTCCCACCTGAGGTTGGAAAGGGGAATGTCAGTCTTCATGTTTTAGCTCTTGCAAAAGGTTACAGCGGATGTGCAGGGCGATGTAGGCGATTGGCTCAATGCTCTGTTTGAATCTCAAACCTGAGGCATTCAGTTTACTGCAAAAATACGATACATGAATTTTTGAATTTTGTCATGACTTAACGCTCTCCTTGGAGTGCTGTGTGTGTGCGCGCAATGCATACATATGGTGTATGTAGGTGAACACTTTTTTTCCTGGAGGGAAATATACAGTAAGAAGAGATCATGTCAAAAAGGAGAAAAATTTATGTTGGTATAAAGGGGTAAAGAAAATATTAAATGAACTAGAAAAAGTATTATGTAAATAAATATGATGATGTTTCAGTTTAGTTATATTTTAAGCAATGGAATTTGTGTATTAGAATTTATGCATTAACTAATGGATTTATTTATGCAGTGGAATTGAATGCATTATTTAATATTATTCAACCTAATGTATTTCAATTTATAATAATAAATGCTACGACTAGTTTTTAGCTAGTTTTCTGTTGCTATTACAGAGTACTTGGGAGCCATCAATGGCTTTCTAATGATAGTTCAAGAAGTATCAGTCCATGGTCCCTGAGGCTCTGGTGTCCATGTCAGTGGTGACGCAGAAGTTGATGTGGGGGGAATTACAGTTCAGCAAAGCACTCGTGGTGACCAGCAAGCACAAAGGATAAGAGAAA
>PVIR01015108.1:0-38925 GCA_004026965.1 Petromus typicus | reverse complement strand
AATCCTCCTGCCTCTGCCTCCCGAGTGCTGGGATTACAGGCGTGAGCCACCACGCCCGGCACTGTGGTATGTGGTACTGGTTGCTGCTGGCTGTGGGTCTCCACACCCAGTATCGTTATGTGGTTACCGGGGAATCGAACCCGGGTCCTTGCGCTTGCAAGACAGGCGCCGGAACCACTGAGCTAACTCCCCGGCCCTCCAGTATGTGTTTTAATTATTCCTCTTTTGTGTAATAGCTAGGTTTCACTTTTTTCCAAAATGGAGTTTTAATAGACATTTTTGTTCGTAGATCATTTTCTGTGTTTTAGATTATCTAAATTAGTAGAATTCCTGAATCAAAGAGTATTAATATGTTTAAAGTAAAGCCTTACATTATTTTTCAAGTTTTTGCATGAGAAATACACAAACAATAATGAATAGGAACTCCTTGCACTGACCATGCATTTCAGAAGCATATCTCATGAGTGAATAGTAGGGAATAAAAGGCTGTGTTTGAGTTAATCACTTTTTTCTTTTCCTTGTCGGCATTTGCTCTATTAATATTAATTAATATTAATAGGGAGTCTGGTAGCCATCAAGCTATTTTTTTTCTCAAATAATTCCATATAGGTTGATTCTCAGACTTCTTTAGGAGGCTGTTTTCACCCAAGAAAAATATTTACTTTAGACTTCGTATTTTGAGCTTCTTTTTTTTTTCAGTGCTGAGAAGATGAATTCAGTTCACTTGCCTAGGCAAGTGTTCTTCCACTGAGCTACACCTATAGCCCCAGACATTTGCATTTTGCCTGGCTTGCAATGGCTATTAAATCATCATACTATTAATCATTGTGGTTGAGAGTATAGTATGAACTGCCATCAAATTGTTTCACAAAGATATGAGATGAGATCTGGTGTCTGTCAAAACAAAGGAATGTTCATTATGGGAGGTGAGAAAAAAAGAATGGCTTTAGGAAGTCCACACCCTAAATAGAGAGTTAGAAAATACATATCTAATAGTGATTTACCTAAGCCTAAAACATTAAGGCACCTCACGTTGAGTAACTCTAAAATTGCACTGAACATATTTATGGTTTTGCTTAACAAAACATTCTGTGGTAATATTTTCATAGTATGAATAAAGAATATGTTTTCTGTCTTTTATGTTCTTTGTTCCTTTTTCTTCCTTAAAGAGTAATGTGATGATCAAAGTATCAGGTCTCTTCCTCTTCCAATTCTTGAATGGAGATTTAAAAGACAGAGATACACAATCAGTGACAGTGTATGCTTTTTTAATGTCTTGGAGCATCATGTTCTGTCCCTTGCTGCTACACCTTTGAAATCTACCTAATGTACTAGAAAACACGAGTCCTTTTATTGGATATTGCATTTATTTCTTACATTTTTTAACATACAAAATATTGTACTTAATATATACAGCTTACTGAGTTTTGGAAATAAGTATATACCTGTGAAACCATTTTCAGAATCTGTCCATCGTCTCCAAAAGTTTCTTCCTGTTCTTATTATTTTGTGATAAGAATGCTTAACATTTAAGTACTTTTTTGTAGTAATGAAGATTGAACCCAGGGCCTTTACACTGAACACACCCTGAGTCCCTTTTTGATTTTATTTTGAGACAAGGTCTCATTCAGTCACCAAGATTGCTCAGGCCATCCTCAAACTTATGATTCTCCTGTCTTAGCCTCCTAAAGTGCTGGGATTATGGGTGTAAGCTACCATGTTCATCTAAGACTAACCCTTTTAACAAATTTTTAAAACATACAGTATAGTAGTATTAATTATGAGCATTGTGCTGTACAATAGATCTCTGGGACTTGGTTAAATTCTGGGACTTTTTAAATTTTTAAAAATACCACTTAATATAAATTCATGTTTCTTAAGCAGGGATGCGTAGATGTAGATCTTTAGACCATATTCAAATGTACATAATTTATTCAAGAGTATTCACAGGAAAAAAATCTGTAAAGGAAACAGGGCAGCAGGACAGAGAAGAGGAAGGAGCCCAGTAAGGGTATATGTAATATTAGGAAAATCTAGCCTGAGGGTTGGAGAGGAGTAAATGGTTACTGGCTGGTCCTGGGAGGGAGACTGGGACAGTATAGTCCCTAATTCCTAGGAAGAGATGCAGCTGCAACCTAGTAGCAATCAATAGGCAGTGGCTAGGAGCTTATACTAGCCAGACAAAGGAGGACTGGGTAGGGCACCACATTGTTACTTTTGCATGTTTATGTTTTGCAGGATTCTCAAAGCTGGCATGAAGAGATGAATGTGACAGTCTCTGTTTTAAAGATGCTTGTGGTCTAGTAGCATAACTGACCATGTATAGAATATTTGTAGTGCAAGCAAAGTACCTTGTGCTTATACAAAGAGACATGGATAGAACCCAAAGAAGTTAGTAATTAAAGAGAAGGGTTACCTGAGGAGTTTTATTGAGGAGATCTAAGAAATGAGTAGAAACAGGTAAGGGAAGTGAGCTAGTCAGGGTAAACAGAAGAGAAATTGTAGGTAGAAGGAAGAGCCTCAAAGTCGGGAAGTATGAAATACCATAAGGTGATGTATTAACAGAAACATATGGAGAATAACACGTGATTGCGGTTAGAGGGTGAATAGAAGAGGCTGGCGATCAGCAGCTGATGAAGCCTAACAGACTGGAGCCAGACCATTGTGGGCTGTGCAGGCCATACTAAGGAGCTTCTGCTTAGAAGTAGCAGCATTCTGCTGTTAAACCTTCAACCTGCCTTTAGGATTAACTTGAATTATTCATTCTCTAATGTTTCTGAGACACAGTTTCCTCATCTGTAAAATGGCTCGTGGTGACATGTGTAGAATTGTTTTTGTAATTAGAAACAATGATAAAGATAGAACTAAAGATTTATCATCTTAGGATCATTCTGCAGATACTTTAGCATTCTGTTGTCATTTGCCTACAATAATTAAAATAGCAGTGGTGTGACTGCCCGGACCTAGAAATGAGCTTGCTTTATTTTCTTTCCTAGAAACTATTGACAGCTGTTTGTTATTTTCCAAGACTGGTGTTATTGGTTGGTATTAGTTAATGTGTTTCTCAGATTCTTTATTGATAATACAAGATTTTGGTTGTCATTTGTGATAAAAATGGCTGTCACCATTAATAGTTCAAAGAACATTAGGTCTGGTGACATAGGTCAGTGCTCCAGTGCTTGCCTAGGAGATCCAAGTACTACCAAAAAAAAAATTTTCACAGGTTCTTAAAAATCCCTTTGTCATAAACTGTTCGGTAACTATTTCACTGAAAGAATAGGGAATCATTAAAAAGGGAGAAACTTAGTAGTTCTAAGTTTATCTGATGTTCATAAAACTAAAATTTCACATGAAAGGAATATCCATTTTACAAGTCTTAAGTTTCCTGAAATTGAGGGATGTGAGGAGAGAGGGTCCAGGTTCATCTTCACTGAAAGTTTAAGAATTTTTTTTTTTTTTTGAGACAAGCTCTCGCTTTGTAGGTCAAGCTGACCCTGAGCTCACTATGTAGCCCAGGCAAGGTGGTATGTGGTTACTGGGGATCAAACTAGGGACCTTGCGCTTGCAGGGCAGGCACTGGAACCACTGAGCTAAATCCCTGGCCTGAATATTTTTTCCTATGGCATTTGTTGCCTTGGACACCATCATAAGTAATTCATTTGGAGACTGTATTCAGTACACAGAATTTTTTATTGCTACTGGTATGCTTGTTGATATAATTCTTACTGGTACAATAATTTTTAAAGGTTTTTACTTTATTAAGGTATAATTTACATACCAAAAGTTCATCCGTTTTAAGTGTACAATTCAGTCAAGTTTAGTATATTTTTTGTGCAATCATCCCATTATCCAATTTTAGAACATTTCTATTATCCCAAAAAGAAGCCTGGAGGCCAGGTATAGTGGTACATGCTTATAATCATAGCACTCTTGAGGCTGAGGCAGGAGGATTCTAAGTTCAGGCCCAGCCTGGAGTATTTAGCAAGATTCTGTCTCAAAACAAAATGCAGCCTTGTGTCTTTGCAGTCAGTCCCTGTTCTCACCTCCAATTTTAGGCAACACAATCTACTTCCTCTCTATTTAAATTTGCTTATTCTGGACATGTAAATTCTAGACATTTCATATATAAATGGAATCATAAATAAGTTGCCTTGTGTGTATAACTTTAACTGTGCGTAGTTTTTGCTAAGTGTGTTTAACCTGTTTTGTATTTGTTTTACATGTCATAAAATGCGTCAGTACTTTATTCCTTTTTAATCCTGAGGAGTACTCTATAGGATAAATATACTACAAGTTAACACTTAATCTATTAAAAGACATCTTGGTTTCTAGTTTGGAGCTATTGTGAATAAAGCTGCTATAAACACTTACATAAACATAAATCTTCATTCTCTGGGATAAATGCCCAGGGGTGTGCAGTTGCTAGGTTGTATGGCAATTGCATGTTTGTTTAAGAAATGACCCAAGTTATTTTCTAGAATAGCTATACTGTTTTACATTCCTACTAATAATGTGTGAACGATAGTTTCTCCATATTTTCCCTAGCATTTGATATTTTCATTATTTTATATTTATCTTTAAAAGTAGAAGAACAAAGCAGAAAAAAATCAGAATTAGCTGTTATGACAGAAACAGAATCCTACAGATACAATATTGCTGGCTTTAATAATACAGGAAGATGGCCAGGCCTCAGGGAGTAGAAGTGTTCTCTAGAAACTATACTACGCAAGGAAATGGATTCTCTCTGGATCCTCCAGAAAGGTACAGAGGCTTGCTGGCATCTTAATTTAAACCCAGTGAGATCTGTGTCATACTTCCAATAAATTTGTGTTGCATTAACTTATCTGCTTTGGGATAATTCATTACTGCCACACTAAAAGACTAAAATAGATGTTTTAGAAAAACTCATGTTAATAATAGGATTTTAAATGGTTAGCCATGACATTTTAAAACTTTACATGTGTAGAATGTCCCTTTGATAATGGACAAATGGAGCGCTGCTATGGGTAGGTATGTGCATTCGATAGGGAATAGTTAGAATATATTTTTTTACTTCTGTTTGAATTGCTGCATTTTTGCTTTTTTGAGACAAGGTGTCCCTATGTAGTTCAGTTTGGTCTTAAAGTCATTATGTATCCCAGGCTGGCCTCAAGCTTGTGGCGATCCTCTTGCTAACCTCTCAAGTGCTAGGATTACAAGTGTGTACCACTTTGTCCAACAATCACATCACTTTTTGAATGATAGTATTTTGCTACTGTTGTAACATCTTTTTTTTGAAATATAATTCATATGTCATACATTTCACCCACTTTATGTACTGTTAATTCAGTGATTTTTAATATATTCACATATTTGCACAACCATTGCCACAGAGCACTTTAAATATGTTATCTTACTGCCCTCTGAGTGCCACTGCTTACCATGGGAAGTGTCAGCTGTTAATCTTACTGGAGTTCTCTTCCTTTTTTTTTTCCACTAAGTTAATTGGTACATTTTAGGTACACGTTAGGATCAAATTCATCATTGGGAATTTGTACCTGTACCTAACTTAGTTTTTGTTTTTTCCCATTCCCCTTCATACCTTTCTACTCCTCCACCTGTCCCTATTTATAGAAGCTTTTTTTCTTTTTTTTCCTTCTTTTCTCATTTTTTTCTTTCCCTTCTTTCCTCTGCTCCTCTCTAGTCTTTCTTTTTTTTTTAAACTGTACTGTGAGTGTGTGAGTCTGGGGAAGAGGACGAAGCCAGAACTCTCGTGGCAAACTCCAATTTCCCAATCGTCCCAGAGTTAAGAGATTAATAACCAACAAACAACGAAATCAAAACCTTGAGCAAAAAGGCTGAGCCCGGGCTCAACTCTTGCTACTGTGAGCAGCAGCAGCCAAAGGCCAGATACTGCGGCAGCAGAATGGGGAGCAGAAGAACCCATAACCCCAGCTCACCTGCACCTTTATTTGGTACCAAGCCTTCAGCCAATAATCCTAGCACGCATAAGACAAGGAGGACCCACAATAATCCCTGTAGTTGAAGATTACATAGGACAGGGCAGACATCCTTAAATCCCAGTGAGAAAGTAAGTCCCAAGGCCAATAATCTTAGTGCAGTAATCCTTGTAGTTTAAGATCTCACAGGATGAGGCAGATGTCCAGCAATAATTCCAGTAGTTGATCTGCAGGGCAGACATCCTCAAGTCCAAGTAAGTAAATCCCAGTAAGTAAGTCTTAAGTCTTAGTAAGTTGTTCCAGTGAGTAAGTTGTCCAAATAAATTGTCCTTGGTTCCGGACAACTGAGGATCAAACTTGGGCCCTTGTGCTTAAGTCTCCCTTTCCTTTGAACTTTTTCTTCCTATTTCACAATATCTTGTATCCAATTTAGTCCTCATTTACACTTTCAGTTTCTCACACCAGAGAAACATTTCATACTTCAACATTTAAGTATATAATGTGTGTCCTGTTTATTTCACTTAACATTATGGTCTCAAGGTGCATCCATTTAGCTATAAATGTCTATCATTCTTTATTGCTGAGTAGTACTCCATTTTATTTTTTTCAAACCCACATCATCTTTATCCATTCATTGATTGATGAGCATTTGGGCTATTTGCAAGTTAGCTATTACAAACTATGCCACTATAAATGTGGGTGTACATATATCACTGTGGTATGAAAATATAGGGCATGCTTCACAAATTTGGGTGTCGTCCTTGCACAGGGGCCATGCTAATATTCTCTGTATTATTCCAGTTTTAGTGGATGTGCTGCTGAAGCGAGAACACTGGGGTTCTCTTCTAAGTGATGTGTTTTTTTTTCACTTACTACTTTCATGATTTTCTCTTTGTTTTGGGATGTTAGCACTTTTGCTATGATGTATGTATTTATGGGTTTCTCTGTGTTTACTCGGAGTTTGTTCAGTTTCCTGAATGTACAAGTTAATGTTTTCCAGTAAGTTTAGGAAGTTTTTCAGATATTTTTTCTGCTCTTTTTTACTTAATCATGTCCCACATTTTTTCTGAGGCTCTATTCATTTTCTTCATCTCTTTTCTGTATGTCCTTCAGATTGCATAATCTCTATTGATCTATTTCAAGTTCACTGACTGTTCTGTCAGTTTAAATCTTCTTTTGCAACCCTTAGTGTATTTCAGTTACTGTCTTTTTCAGCAATAAAATTTCCATTTGATTCTTTTTTATACTTCCTATTTATTGATATCCTCTGTTGAACAAGGCATTATCATACCTTCCTTTATATCTTTAGTTATGATTTTCTTTAGTTTCTTTCTTAAATATATTTACATGGCTAATTTAAGGTCTGTGCCTATTAATTTCAGCATCTGATTGCCTTAACTGGCAGTTTCTGTTGCATACTATTTTTACTAGTGCTTTAGTCAGTACTTTCCTGTTTCTTTGACTATTTCATTTTTTAAAAATTAGACATTTTAAGTAATATATTTTAGCAATTCTGGGTGCCCACCGTTCAGGCTCTTTATTACTATTTGCTTGTTTTTTTCTTCAGTGGCAGGCTGAATTATTTTACTGAAATTGTTTGCTCAGTCCCCAAATCTGCTCTGCAGTGTAAAGCCGCCAGTGTTGCTCCTTAGGAATACAGCCTTATATATGTCCATAGTCACTCAGCCATGAAAGATAGTCTTCTCTTTCCCTGACCATGCCCAGTCTTTAAACTCCACTAGCTGATGCCTGACTATTTTTTTTAATGATGTCTTGAGGCATAAATCATTATACAAACTGATCTAAATTAAGACTCCTTTAAAAAAAAAAAAGATTCCTTTGAAGAGATTGATATTTCCCAAGATGAGTATTTGATATTTTTCTGGGCTGGTTTATACATCTCAGTAGTACCCCACTTGTCTAATATGTGCAAGGTCCTTTATTCCATCTGAGCACTGAGGGAGAGAATTTCTTCTGACTTCCTGAAGTTTTCTCCCTGCTCTGTTTTTCCCTAGTTCTCCCTTAGAGCATGTTAGTCAACCTAGACTTGACTTGAATTTCCATACTCCATTGCTAATGAAATCAATTCCATTGTGGGGAAAGTTGGAGCCCTCCAGTCTGTGACCTTCCTCTCTCCTTAGAAAAATTCTGTGAGCTATAGCTCTGATACATGAGTTAGGAATAGTGTTAAGTTTCTCTCTGAATGACAGCCTCCAATCTCCTAGGTTTGCCTTTCGTGGTGTAGAACGCCCACCCCACACACTGAGGCCAGGACAGTCATGATCTTAGTACGGTGATGACACAATACCCAAGACATAGCCTCCATCTTATGGGCTCTGGGTAGGGTAAGGGAGCGTCTGTCTCTCACAGCCACACTCAACTCAACTGAGCCTAAGCAGCAGCTGGCTACGAGCAGAATGAGAAATGGTGATGTTCTGCTCCTCCCGGAAGTAAAGGTTTCCAACTGAGAACTGAGGGAGAAACGAGCCCTGTGTTTTTTGTTTCAGTGATCTGGCATGAGGTCTGTACTGGGAGAGATGAAGCGAATGAGTCTAGGTCCAAATTGTAGAGATTCTTACTTTACTTACTGAATTTTACTGGATTTTCTTGAATAAAACTTTGTTTGCTGTGTTACCTTAGGACCATTTTCAGAGACTTTAAATCGTTTGTCCTTGTTTTAATTGGAATAACTTTCACCAGTGTCACTGAGATGTGAGTCCACAGAGCTCCTCAGCCAGTCATTTCAGAAGTAGAATTCTATAGGCCTTTTAACATACAGTCTTGTTGCTCTTATGCATATTGTTCAGAATGGCCATCTGTTCAGATTTCTACTTCCTCAATATGTTGTGAGTAGTTTGAAATTAGAATCCCTGACCTTTATTCTTTATAGAACCAGGATAGCCCCTAAGAGTATTTTGTGTGTTGTAGCCTATAAAGAAATGTTGGTCACAGTGTTACTGTCTTTTCTAGTTTGCATTTTTGGCACTTTATTTGTGTTGAAGTGTTTGTATCTTTTTTTTTCTTATTCTCTTGTGCCAGTATTTTTCTAGAAGGATGATACTTCATTTTTAATTTGCTGTTGGCCATAGTCAGAAAAACATACTTGGATCATTAGAAATTTTAGGCCAAAATGTACATTCTTCACAATATAGGAACATTGTATTACACTCTTTGCAGTGTATATTTAGTTAAAATTCTAATTAGGCTACTTATTTGGGAGAGGGGAACAGGGAGAAAATGAGAAGGACAAAAAGGGGGAAAATAGAAAAGCAGTATGATCATGCTTTTAAGATAAAATGTGCCTAACTTGCTCTTTCTTCAGCTAGTCATATTCATGTCTTGGCTCTAGCTTTATAACTACTTTTTTCCTTTCCTATTCTTCCCTTGTTAGGATCTCTGGCTAGAGATGATGCTAGCTGCCCTATCATCTTTATTTTGCTGTACAGTGGACACATCTGAGGCTGTGGCCAACATATGTACCACTCATTCTCTGTGGTGTGGACATTCTCTTAAGTCTAATGTATGGCCTTGCCTAGTCCTTCACACACTGTGTATTGGAAGGTGTGGTCATAGTAGTACTCTTTTCTCACTACTCTAGGTCAGTGGTGATGAACCTATGGCATGTGTGCTACAGACATCTGTTTATTATCATTAAATGCTCTAAAATATTCACCATCACTGCGTTAGGTCATTTGAGAATATTCTTGAGAGAAATCATTCTCTTTGTGTGATCTTCATGCTGCTATTTCTGGTATCTGTGGGACAGTGTTGACTGCCCTCTGGGATGAATATGCATTGCCTATTTGATTCAGTGTTGTTCTCTCTCCCAGGATGCTCCAGGATGAAACGCCATAGGCCTCTCAGCAGCACTGACAGTTCAGACGAGTGTAAGTAGAACCAGCTGGCAGCTGGTAACTTCTGTGTCTGTGCCCCTTTGAGGATTTCTTCTTTAAGTTTATAAGCTATTTTATGCTTCCTTCCATTGTTAAAAAAATGTTTTTTGGAAAGAAAGCTTCTATTTAAATGCTATTATAGATTTTTAAAATTAGGTAGAAGGGGCTAGGGATTTAGCTCAGTGCTTCCAGCATCTGCCTTACAAGTGCAAGGGCCCAGTTCCAGCCCTGGTAACCACAAACAGTGCCAGGCCTGGAGACTCACATCCAACAGCAATCAGAACCACATACCACAACATAATGCCAGGCATGGTGGCTCACGCGTGTAATCCTAGCACTTGGGAGACAGAGGCAGTTGAATTACTGTGAGTTCAAGGCTAAGCTCAGGGCCAGCCTACCCTACAAAGTAAAACCCTGTCTCAAAAAAAAAAAAAAAGGTATTAGTTTTGTGTGTGGTATTTTTCACTTTTCATTTACCTAATATAGAAAAGCCAAATCTGGTAATATTTTTAATGGAACTTCTCTAGAAAGAAACAAAAGTACTAGAGCCTAAAATATAGGTCATTATTTCTAACTGTAGCTAAAATACTAAATGTTTGACTGTGGGTCAGTCATCATTTGGAAGAGATCTTAATAACAGCTTCTGGGGAAGTGCTAACAGATATACTCGTAGCACATCTTTGGTGGTTTTTGCAGATACTTTACCTCCAGGTGGAACATAAATTGTGTTATTCCAAATATTATGAGGTGTGATTACACTGAATCAAATCTTCCCACCCTTGGCATTGTTGAAGTTTTACGCTTTAGGAGGTCATCTGTAGATGTTAAATTCTATTGTGAGGCTTTCTTGGGTGCAGTTTAACTATTTTCTTCACTAGTACGAAATCTTTGTGGTGTCCGCCATCATATTCTTCATGACTCTCTTTGACAGTATTTCATTTAAGAGCATTTAGCTGCATTAGTGAGTAATATATCTCAGTATTTTTTTTCTAATTATCTTTTGCAGGTCCTTCTACTTCCTTTACTTCTGGCCCAATGTATAGGACCAAGTCGAAAATTCCAAAAGAACACAAGAAACCTGATGAGGTGAGATCAGATACCCAATTTTTAGACATAAAAACCAGCCAGATAGCTGCCTCCTCCCTATATACCTATAATACTCATAATCTGAATATGTGTAAAGTAAAGTGTATGTCAGTAGATAGGCTTGTTTTCTGATGAATTTATTTTCCAGGAAAGATTCCATTTATTTCCCCACTAAGACAGCAGTAATATTTACACTAATTTCATTTTGGTGATAATAAATGCCTAGCTTCAAATATTGCTCCCTTAGCCAGGGAGTCAAATAGAGCCAAATTTGATGGGAGATAGTATGGGACAGGATAAATTAGGAGTTTGTAGATGGAGAAGGGAAGGACTAGGTTAGTAATTTGAACTGTGGACTGTATGATGGGTTCTCACAGCCTTTGGAACACTCCTTCGTCACTTCTTGTGAGGCTGATCATCTTTGCTCCAAGAGAACAAATTGCCGGGATGTCGCTTGGACTTGGTAATGATTTAGTAGATTCTACCAACTTTCCCTATGACAATTAAGTGAAGAAAAATTGACCAGCATATCTTCATTTCTTCTACAAATAGTCTTCCTTAAGTGTAAAAGAAAAAAATATATTATCTGTTGCTGTATTGCAAATGATCACATAATTAGTAGCTTAATGCAGTATACACATCTTAGTTTCTGTAGATCAATAGCCTCAGAGTATGACTAGATTCTGTGTTCAGGGTCTTTCAAGGCTGCAACTACTGTGCTGTTTTGTATGTATTCTCATCTGGAGACTCAACTTGTTGAATCTCCTTGGAACTGGATGGAGGACCAGGTCCCATATTGTCTGCGCTGAACTTTTTTTTCCCTCCCAGTACTATGGATCTAACCTAGGACGTAGCAGATTCCAGGCAAAGGGTCAGCCACCGAGGTACATATTTAGTCTTCCTGCTGGTTTTTGACAGAGAACCACTCAGCTCCTAAAGGCTGATACTTCCTTGCCACACAGGCAGAAGTTTGTAGGACCTCCTAGAACAGGACACCTTTTTCAAAGCTGACAGGATAGAATCTTCCCCCCCACCCCAATCAACTAAGATGGAGCTTTGTATAACAAAATATAATCATAGAAGTGACATTCCATCCATTTGCTGTATTCTCTTGGTTAAAAGTAAGTCATAGTTTCCACTCAGAGATTACTTTTTATTGCTTTATTTTGCCAGAGTTCTTTCTAGGTACAGGAAAATACCAGAGTTCATTTATATGTGTCTGTATCATACAGGAAAGAAAAACTTAGTGAATATAATACACATAAACAGGAGTGAAAGAAATGCCCTGTCTATTCAGAGGAGGGTTTAACTGCGATATGGTGAGAAAGAAACCTTCATATGATTCTCTATAGAAGGGCAGATGATACTAAGACATGAAAAGATTCAAGTGCTTTGGATCTTGAGACATTGCCTCCAGATCTATAGGAATGACAGTCTTTTGTTGTAAGGGAGAGGGAAACCTAGGTTGCTGTAAACAATTTTGTTCATTCACATTTAACATTCTTTAACAAAAGAGAGCCTTGCAATATTTTTTTTTTTTTTTTTTTTTTTTAGGTTTTTTGAGACAGGGTCTCGCTTTGTGGTTCAGGCTGGCCCTGAGCTCAGCCTCAAACTCACATCACAATCCTCCTGCCTCTGCCTCCCGAGTGCTGGGATTACAGGCGTGAGCCACCACGCCCGGCCCTTGCAATATTTGTAAGCCAAAATTACCTTTAGTGTTAGAAGAACTTGATTTTATGTTCTGTTTTATTGGTCTATTTCATCACTCTGAAGTAACTTGTATTGTCAGTATAACATGAACTTTGCCAAATCTACTTCTTATAAACATTTATTGAAGTTCTTAAGTACCAAGCGCATTATATTAGATAACCTAATAGTTTCCCAGATTTCATCAGTTATCAGACTTTCCTTGGATGCTTGTTAAAAATTCTATACTTACTCCAGACCAATACTCACCCTGTGGCATTAGTGCATTCCTATTTCCTAAGCAGGTGCCTGAATTCTTGTTTTAAAAATGACTCAAGAAGCTGGATGTAGTGGCTCATGCCCATAATTCCAGCACTCTAGAGGCAGAGGCAAGAGGATTGGTGTGAGTTCGAGGCTAGCCTGGGCTACTCAGGACCAGCCTGAACTACAAAAGCGAGACCCTGTCTCAAAAAAAAGTGGCTCAAGTGGGATGAAGATTTAGCTTGGTGGCACTGTGCCTACCTTGCATCGCAAGGGCCCAAGTTTGGTCCCCATACTGCAAAAATAAATAAAATTCAAAAATAAAATGGCTTGTGATTTTTAAGATAGGGGATATTGAGGAGATCATATACTCTTCTTCCATTCCCTTAATACTACTATAAAGCAGATACTATCCTTTTTGCACATACATGAATCTGATTCTGAGGCTCAGAAAGTTAATTGGACAGGGTAATTCAAATAAGATCAGAACTGAAATACAAGTTTTGATTCTTTATTCTTTTTGTTCTTTTATTTTTACTTTTAGTTTCTTACTCCAGAGATACAATGCAATATTTATACATAATGTGTTTGATTTATTTCACTGAAGAATATGTTCTCCTGGTGTATGCATTTGCCTAGAAATGTCTCGTTAATCCTCCGCCTCCTCCTCCTTCTTTGTTGTTTGTTTTTGTTATTTTTTTGTTACTATTAACTAGAACCCTTTTTTTTATTTTTATCTTTATTAGTACATTGTGAATACACATCATAATTGCATTCAACATTGAGAGTTTGTACCAGAATATGACATGACATGATTCTCATTTTTTCCCTTTTCCCCCCACCCTGCAACCCCCCACCCCCTATATACACAATCTTTGTTTTCTTTTTTCTTTATTATTACCACATTCGTTTTCCCCTCATTTACCCTGACACTCTTTCCTTTTAAATAATTTCTACTTCACAATATCAACTATACATACTACGACTCATTTACAACTTCATTTTCTCATACCAGAGAAAAGATACGATATTTACACATCTGTGATCTGTTTATTTCATTTATGAGGACATCCTCAAGGTATATCCATTTGAGTATGAATGACTCAATCTTATCATTTTTAATGGCAGAGTAATAGTCCATTCTATAGAAGCACCACATCATCTTTACCCAGTCTCCAGTTGATGGACATTTGGGTTGTTTCCAAGACTTAGCAATCACAAACTGAGCTGCTATAAACATGGGTGCACATATGTCGCTGTGAAATGACTTTTAATTCCTTTGTCTATATGCCTAGCAGAGCGATGGCCGGGTCAAATGTGACCTCCAATCCTAGCTTGTTGAGGAATCTCCACACTGATCTCCACAGAGGTTGTACAAGTCTACATTCCCACCAGCAGTAGAGAAGGGTTCCCTTTTCTCTGCAGCCTCACCAACATTTGTTGCTGGCTAATTCTGAAATGGCAGCCATTCTTTGTGGAGTGAGATGAAATCTCAGTGCTGTTTTCATCTGCACCTCTCAAATGACTAATGATGTTGAGCATTTCTTCATATACTTCTTAGCTACTCACTCTTCTTCCTCTGAAAAGTATCTGTTCATTTCAGATGCCCATTTTTGAATTGGATCTTTAAATTTGGATGGGCTGATTTTTTAAAAGTTCTTTATATATTCTAGATAGTAGCCCTTTGTCTGAGGAACAGCTGGTGAAGATTTTTTCCCACATTGTTGGATGCCTTTTCACTCTGTTGGTGGTTTCCTTTGCTGTGCAGAAGCTTTTTAAAAGAATGAGGTCCCATTTGTTGATTTCTTGTGCCAATTCCTGTGCTATAGAGGTTTTGTTCAAGTCTTTCCCTAAGCCAATATCTTCAAGAGTTTTACCTAACCTGTTTTGCAGCAGGTTCAGAGTGTCTGTTTTAATATTTAAGTCTCATCCAGTTTGATTTTAGCTTGGTACATGTTGAAAGAGCTAGGTCTAGCTTTAGTCTTTGGCAAGTTAAAGCCCAGTTTTTCCAGCACCATTTGTTGAAGAGGCTGTCTTTCCTCCATTGAGGATTTTTGGCTCCTTTGTCAAAGATGAGGTGGCTCAGTGTATCTGGAGTAGTTTCTGGATCTTCTAATCTACTCCATTGATCCTCGGGTCTGTTACTTTGCCAGTATCATGCAGTTTTTATCACAGTGGCTCTATAGTATAGTTTCAGGTTCGGAGTTGTGATACCCCCCCACCATGTCCCTGTTGCTTAGAATTGCTTTGGCTGTTCTAGGTCTTTTGTGGTTCCAGATGAAAGTTTGAATTTTTTTCTCTAGATCTGTGAAATATGCTGTTGGGATTTCAATTGGTATTCCATTATATTAAAAAACCACATCTTTTTATCCATTCATCAGTTGATGGGTGTTTGGTTTGTTTTAAAGCTTTAGCAATTACAAACTGCTACTATAAACATGGATTTGCCTTTACCATTGTTATTCTCTAATCATTTTTGTTATGAAAAATTATTTTTTCGTGGAACAACCTTTATGTTTTATTAATATTTACTTATATTAAAAATTTTAAAAATAAAACCCTTTTCCAACTAAAAATTTTGATTCACCCTGAATCTTATTCTTTTTTCCGTTATACACTGGATATATTATATAGGTAATTGTATGCTAATTCTTTATTAAACTTTTGTTGAAACTTCCAGTTAAGAAATATGGGATAGCGCCTGTGTTTTCTCATGAGTAGTTATAATCAAAGCTTCTATAGTGAGAGGGAGCCAAACTCTAGAATAGAGGGAACAAATGCCTAGAATTGAACAAGGCCTAGAACATCAGGCAGAACTTTTAAGGAACTCTTGAACCAGTTTACATTTGACCTAACTTTGTATGATTGAGCATAACTGTCATTTTTTTTCTATTTGTTCCCTCTGTTATTGTTCCTCAGGGGTTTTTTTGTTGTTGTTGTTTGTTTATTTTTGAGACAGGGTCTTGCTTTGTAGTTCAGGCTGGCCTTGAGCTCAGTCTCAAACTCACATCACAGCAATCTTCCTGCCTCTGCCTCCCAAGTGCTAGAATTACAGGTGTGAGCCACCACAGCCGGCACTGTGGTGTGTGGTACTGATTGCTGCTGGGTGTGAGTCTCCACACCCAGTATTGTATGTGGTTACCGGGATGGAACCAGGGCCCTTTCGCTTGCAAGACAGGCCCCGGAACCAGTGAGCTAAATCCTCAGCCTTTGTTCCTCAGTTTTTTATCTTCCTGTGGGTAAAATTTCTTGAGTTCCATGTTGATTTATGTATAGTGACTTTGTATAACTTTGTGTATAATTTTAGTGGTTATTCTTCTTACTACATTTTAGATGTATAATTTATCAGTCTACTAATATCTACATTTTACCACTTGAAATGAAACATGAAAACTGTCACCATTTACATCTTTTCTATCCCTCCCATATCTTTAATACTATAGTTAAGTATTTTCTCTACATATATCAAGAACCACATCACACAATGTTGTAATATTTTTTCAATCGTAAAACTTCAAAAAACTCAAAAGAAGCCTATTTACCCAAATTTTTATTGTTATTTCATTATTGCTGATGTTTCAGTTTTCCTTTTTAATTCATTGCCTTTCTGTTTGAAAAACTTTAGCCATTTTTAGGCTAGTTCTATAGGAACTACTAGCCTACAGTTTTTCCCTGACCCTGAGGGTGAATGAGGATTAAAGGCAAGACGAGATAATGTGGAAGAGGAAGACCAGTGAACTTTTGCTTCCTTTAGTGGACAAAAGCCCCAAACTGACAGTGCTCCTCACTTTTATTAGATATACACAAAGAGGAAGCAAACACGTGTGTGATCCAGGATCTGGAGAAATTTCATCAAGTTCTCATAATTTGCAGACAGCACCTATAATTATATATTCTTTAATCAGACTTCAGCTGTAGCTGATTCTCTCCTTGAAATTGGTAGGTGCTGGCTTGCTAACACACAGCCAGAGGGAGAAGGATGGCTTACTATTCCCTAATCTTCTCCCTGTGTCCCAAAGAGTTCATCCCAGGCCTTGGTTTTTACATCTGGTGTCCTCCATAGGCCTGCCAGTGGTAAATTCTGTTGGTTTGCATCATTTGAGAATATCCTAAGTTTACCTTTCCTAAAGGATATTTTTACTTTATAAAAAATTATGACTATGCATGGGGATGTATGCCTGTAATCCTAACATTCTCTGAGATGAAACTGGAACTCTCAGATCTTATGTTTTTTTTAGGAGTTAATCATTGCAGTACCATATACATTATCTTTTCTGTTAGGACTTAATTGATTTCATCAGTAGGTACATATTTTATTTGCATCAATAGAATTCCTTTGCATGGTGCCCCCTGATATATCTTCGAGAGAGTTTCCTGGGTTTGTATTAATCCCATGTGTAGTTCAGGGCTTTATGTACCTTCTGTCTGACAAAGTTAAGGATACATTAATTATTTTCTTGAGGTAGCAACCTTCCTCTGGTTCTTTAAAAGGCCTATACTCATAAAGATATTTTCTTTAAAAATGATTCCCTAAGGACCAAGGATTTAGTTCAACTAGTAACCGTGCCTACGTTGAAAGCACAAGGGCCCGAGTTCAGTCCCTGGTACTGCCAAAACCAAAAAATGATTCTCTAGAGAAAAGACATAGTAAGTGATCATAATAAGAGCCTGTCTACATCATTCTGTCTATATTTCTAAAAAGCTTGATTATTTTTGATTTGAGACCTACAGCAACCAAAAAGCACCAAGCTTTATATGCACATGTATTTCGCAAAAAGGGACATTGATTGAAAGGAGAATAACTGGCAAAGCAAACATTGGGTGTCAACTGCTGTGTGAAAATTGCCAAGATCTCCAAGTTAGACTTAATTACTCTCACTTCTCTGTTATTAGGACGCATACACCTCTGTTTGGTATGAGGTAAGGGAAGTAATCCTGCTTACCTATGTAACCCAAAAGTACATTGCATTGTGGTCATTGATATTCCAGTTGGTGTCAGCCCATAGCTATCAAAAATGTTCTGTTTATTTTAGGCTGCTGTGGTGATACACAATTGTAATCCCAGCACTTGAGAGGCTGAGGCAGGATCACTGTGAGTTTGAGGCCAGCCTGGACTATATAGTAAGTCAAGGCCAACATGAACTACATAACAAAATACTGTCTTAAAAAACAAAGAAAATATATCCTATTATTCTTTTTTTTATTTAATTGATCTTACTGGTATATTTTATACACACATCATGATCACAGTTGACATTGAGAATTTGTACTGCTATATGACACAACTTAATTCTTTTTTTCCCATTTCCCTGCCCACCCTACAATTACTTAGCCCCTATATGCATAAGCTTTATTTCCTTTTTTTTAACCATCAAATGTTTTCTTTCCCTTCTTTACTTACCCTACGCCTCTTTCCTATTTATTCTTTATAAGAAACATGGGAGTTATTTTAATCTAGTTAAAAATTATTTACATGGTTTTAAAATTTCAAATTTAGAAATTTAATAAGCTATGATTCATTAAACACTGTCTTGACAGTACACATTGACTACCTTTATTATCATGTGAGATCGAGCCTTGGACTAGAGATGTGGCTCCATAGAAATGTGCTTGCCTACCACGTATAGGCCCTGGAATCAATCCCTAGAACTGAAAAGAAAAAGTTTTAAGAGACACGTGCATACCCTTGTTTATTGCATCACAATTCATAATAACTAAATCTTGGAGGTAGCTTATGTATCCATCAACAGATGAATGTGTAAAGAAAATATGGTATTTACACACTATGGAGTACTATTTTGTTATAAACTTGAGTCATTGGTAGGAAAATGTATGCACCTTGAGACCATAATGTTAAGCAAGATGAATCACACACACAAGCTTAAGAAGCACATTGTTTCTCTTATATGAGAAACCTAGAATAAAAATACAGCAAAATAAAGCAAAAATAATAGGAAATCAAGAGATAAATCATTATCAAAGAGAAGAGGGAGGGAGGGAAAAGATAAAGGATAAAGCAGTAATTGAAGTGTTTATGTACATGTACCAACTACACACAAAATATGTCAATATGTACTGCAAACGTACAAAAAACAAAGATAAAGAGATGGATTTAGGGGGAAGGGAAGAAAAGGAAAGGGGATAAAAAAAGGAACTAAGAAGTGTTATGTACATGTATTGACTTCTCACAGGAATGTAAACATTATATACTGCATGTACTAATAAGTGTAAAAACAAAGAGTTTTAGGCACCATATTCATTGCTAGGTTTTCTCTGCTTGCAATGATTGGTTCTTCTAGATAATTCTTGAAGATCTTTTCTTGCCTTAAGATCATATAATTACAAAGTAGTTTTCATATTTGCAGCTATTTTGTACTTTAGGGTGACACATCAGTTTGTAGTCAGTCATGTATAGTTTCAGATTTAGATGAACATGAATTGACATTGATCAGTCTTTCTGTTTCATTAACCCAGACTAGTGTCCGCCTTTGTATCATACAAGAAGTATATGTCTAGGCTTTTCCTCTGAAAAAATATCACACAGATGTTCAGATTAGCTATGTTTTAAGAAGCTACTTACTGAGTGGTGTTAATGAGAGCAATAAAAACCCGGGTTATCCATGAAGGACATTTTGATTTTCGTGGCTGTAGTAGGTTAAGTGTTGATGTTTTCATTGAATTCAGAGTGAGGCTTCCTTTAGTTTCTACAAGCATCTGAGAGACCAGATGCACATGCAGTCTTGGATTTGGCATAGCTTCTAGACGACTGTATGTTAGCCCAGAAAATTCTCTCTTTGACCATAAATGAATGAGTAGTTATCTGGTAAATACAAAGCCTTTTTGTTTCAGAAACTTTTAGAGAAACTACCATTGCATATAAAACAGGCACACAAGAACTTACAAAATTTTTCACCTTCATTACCTAGAAAGGTCAGTGTCAATAACCAGAATCCCTCCTTTGTAATTGGGTTGTTGTTTTTTTTTAAGATAGGTTCTTGCTTTTTTGTAGTTCTGGCTGTCCCTGAGCTCAGCCTCAGAAATCACAGCAGTCCTCCTGCCTTTGCCTCCCAAGTGCTGGGATTACAGCCGTGAGCCACCACACCCAGCACTGTGGTATGTGGTACTATTGCTGGTGGGCGTGAGTCTCCACGCCCAGCATTGTTGTATGTGGTTACTAGGGATTGAACCCAGGCCCTTGCACTTGCAAGGCAGGTGCCAAAACCACTGAGCTAACCACTGAGCTAACCTGGGGAGGGGGGACACCTGGCCCCTCCTTTGTAATTTTTAATTAAGCAACAAATGGCCATGTTTTATTCTGTTGATATCTCGGCACATTTTAGTTGAACTGTGACTAATATCTCACTCCATCAACAATTGCCTTATGGACTGGATAGAATTCAGCTATATATTTCTTTGTGCTTTTAGAAAGAACCTTGAAAATGAATAAAATAATTGCATCTAGTATTAGCAATTACAGTGACCCCAGTGCCATGCTAAGCCTTTTACATAAGTTCTGTTTAATCCTTATAAGAGCTCCTATGAGGAGGATGTAATTATCCCCATTTTACGATAACTAAATTGAGACAGAATTTAGATAACTTGCTGAAAGCAACTAAGTAGACCAATCCAGATAGTCAATCCCAGAACCCATATTAATTTTCTTTAAATTTTTTAACTATATAAAACATTTGCCTGTTTCAAACTGTTTTTTAAAAATACATTTAAGAAGATCTAGTTTTGTCTCTCTCCCTGTTATGGTTTTAATGTATCCTCCAAAGTTTTTATGTTAGAAACAATCCCCAGTGCAATGGTACTGGCAAGTGGGGCCTAATAAGAAGTTAGTAGGCCGTGAAGGCCCTGCCTTTGTGAATAGGTTAATGTCATTATCAAAGGGGAATGTTGTTGCAAGAGTGATTTTGTTGTACAAGCAAATTTGTCCTTTTCACTCTCTTTTCTTACGCTCACCTTCTCTTCATGCCTGATAGCTGCCAGCACTGTGCTCTTGAGCTCCTACTTTCTAGAACTATGAGCCAAATTAGTTTCTGTTCTTTATATATCACCCAATCCTAGATACTCTGTTATATAGCAGCATAAAATGGACTAAGACATTCCCCTCTCTGTTTTCTTCTCTCCTACATATTTTTAAAGATGTTTTTGGTCTACCCTTTATGATTTCTTTATGAAAACATATTTAACATGTGTATTATATGTGCATACTGTATATGTATAAAACTCACATCGCTAACAAAACTATTTTGCTTTTATTCAGTTTAAGAACCTTTAAAAATGCATTTTCTTAAAAAAATGCATTTTCTTATCAGAAGTAGGCTCATGAAACCAGTTTAGTAAATACATTTCATATCACTTTGTAGATACCTGCCTGGATGCTAAACTTAATTTTCAGCCCCTCTTCAACATTTTATATTCTGCTTCATGCTTGAGATGTTTGAGTTATACAACAAGATAAAGCAGACTCCGTTTTGCCTTGAGTAAAAATGCTTTTCTAGAAAACTTGGATCTGATGCTATTGAATCTGGCTAGCTTGTAAAATTGAACTTTGGCTTCTCACAGAAGTATTTTTTTTCTTATAAAGGGAATGGGAAAACTGTAAAGTTATTGGATTTAGATTTCATTGCTAAAAAACGGTATAGGTTTGTCAGTGTTCTGTAGTTTGAAGTTTTCCAAACTTTGCAGAGTACCTGTTCCCTGGAGGTTTAGTATTTCTGAAGCCATAGAAAAGACCCAAATGTTACTGCCTTCTGCTCTGCAGTCTTCAAATTACTTCTCTGTTTGGCAGATATGTGTATTAGCTTCCTAGGGCCATAACAAATTATCACAAACTAGATGATTTAAAATAATAAGAATTTATTCTCTCATAGTTCTGGGGGCTGGAAGTCTAAAATCAACTAGTCTATATTTTTTCCAGAGGCTAAATTTAGGGAAGATTCCATTTTTTTCTTTTCAGGGACAGGGTCTCACTCTGTAGTTTAGGCCAGCCTTGAACTCAGTATGTAGCCTAGGCTGGCCTCAGATTTGCTGGGATTCTACTACCTCAGCCTTCCAAGTGCTGGAATTACAGACAGCCACTATGACATCTGGCTGAGATGCAATTCTTTGCCTCTTCTTTTTCAGGTGGCTGTCAGCATGCATTGATTTGCTCATCAGTTCATCATTCAATTGCTGCCTCCTCTTCTGTCTCAAATCCCTTCCCTTATTTCATAAGGATACTTATCATGGGTGTGTGTGTGTGTGTGTGTGTGTGTGTGTGTGTGTGTGTGTGTATTATCAGGGATTGAACTCAGCTCTGTGCTTGCCAGGCAAGCCTGGTGCTGCTGAGCTATATCCCTGGACCTATCATTGGATTTAATCTATTTGATTTCCAGAATAATCTTCACCTCAAGATCCTTAACTTTATATCATCTGCAAAAATAGGAAGTAGGGAGATCTTTTTCAAATGGAAAGGGTAAGGATGGTGGAGAAAAGAATTTTTAGAAGACTCCAAGGAAAGACTGCAAATAGAGCTTTTTCTTTTTTTTTTTTTTTTTTAGGTTTTTTGGAGACAGGGTCTCGCTTTGTGGTTCACGCTGGCCCTGAGCTCAGCCTCCAACTCACATCACAATCCTCCTGCCTCTGCCTCCCAAGTGTTGGGATTACAGGCGTGAGCCACCACGCCCGGCACTGTGGTATGTGGTGCTGGTTGCTGCTGGGTGTGAGTCTCCACACCCAGTATTGTTATGTGGTTACCGGGGAATCGAACCCGGGTCCTTGCGCTTGCGAGACAGACGCCGGAACCACTGAGCTAACTCCCCGGCCCCAAATAGAGCTTTTTCAAATGGGAAAGGGATCAAAAGTTGCAGTGAGCAGAGAGGGATGGGAGGGAAACAGAACAAAAAATGAATTAAGAGGTGTACATGTACCAACTCCCCACAGTAAATGTAGTCATATATACTGAATGAATATATACTGAGTCATAAATGAAATAAATGGGACTCACTTGTTTAAATACTGTATTGTTTCTGTAGTGTGAAAAACTGAAGGTGTAAATAAAACCCAAAATGTATAATAGGTATTGTGAAATAGCAAGAAAATGCTCAGAGGGAAAGGGTAACTGAGTGGTGGTGGGGAAGCAAAGAAAAGAAAGAAAAAATTTCATGGTATAAAGGAAAAAATGGAAACTTTATGTGCATGTAAGGATTATAGGGAGGGCAGGGTAATGGGAAAAAATAAAAATCAGGCTCTATCATGTACCGGTACAAATTCTCAGTGAGGAATATGATCATAATGTAACCGTAAAATGTACCAATATACTCAATTTATTTTTTAAAAAAAACTACATAACTAGGGCCAGGGATTTTGGTTGGGTGGTACCATGCCTACCTTGGAAGTATAAGGGCCCAAGTTTGAACCCCAGTACCACCAAAAAAAAAAAAAAAAAAAACCACCTACATAACTGATAACAAAAATAATATTTTCAAAGACCTTTTTCCAAATAAGTTAGCATCTGCAGGTTTTGGGAACTACAATGTGGACATATTTTTTGGAGGAAATCCAACCTACCGTAACAGGAAATTGTAGAGCAGATTTTTGTAAGTAGACATGTCAAGTACAAAGACATAGCCTGTGTGATATGCTTAGGTACTTTGACATTACATGCAAAGTATGAGTTTGTAATCAATTGATTAAAGAGTACTATCACCTGGAAAATAGATATTGTGAGATACTGACAGATGTTTGATTCTAATTGTCTTTCCAGATCTAAGATGTAACACTGTCTTTTTCCTGAAGACATTAGTTTAGGGCAATTGTAAATTACCACTACTACTTAGCAGCAGCTAGCTTATTAAAAGCACTGTAGTAATTTACAGAAATGAATTAGAATGTTCAGCAAAATGATGATTGTCTCCTGCTTGGCATTCCGAACACTGAGCTCTGTGCAAAACATGTTAAATGGAGTCTGTGATCCTCTTTTCCCACTTACACAAAACATTATGTAATAAACTACCAGTTTTTGCTTCCTGTGGCTTTCTCCTTGTGCTACACACAATTAACTTTAATTGACAGAGGTTCTTAGTAAGAAAGTCACTTCTGTTGCCACAGAATTTGGATGGTGTTTTTCCTTACAGAACCTTGATGAGCATTAAAGGCTAAAATGTTTGCTTTATAGCATTGCTTCTTTTGATTTTCTAGAAATGTGGACATACTTATTTTCAGTCTGAAAGTGATACGACTTTTTACACTGGAGCCTAGTAAGTGAAGCATAGGTCAGTGTATATATGTTTCCATATGAACTATAGTTAAATGTTAACTTGATCATCATTACTGAAATCACTACTGAATTAGTTTAAGAACTCATATTTCTTTTTTCTGTGGCTGAAAGAGTAGTATCAGAAAGCTGAGGCTGCCATAACTATTTAAATCATATTCCCTGGCTGGTAAGCACATTGCTGTGCTCTTCACTCAAGCCCCATTTAACCAGAGGATCACACAAGTCTTAGTTGTAGCTCTTTCCATTTATCATCATCCTCTACCTCTAACATTTGAGCTTGCCATACCATCAGGCTCCCTGGAAGGGTTGTGTTGTGGATCTGTACTGAAAGCTTCTTGGCTGCCACAGTACACTTACCATTCCTACCCTCCTCATCCTTGAGTTTACTGACTGATAAAAATTCGTAAGCCATACAATAAAAGGACATTAAGGACATTTTTAAAGTTCTGAATATAAGGATAACAATAAAGCTACAGGCCTTCCTAAATTATATATATATATAATGTATGTATATATGTATGTATGTATATATATACACACACACACACACACACACACACAAACACACACACTCATATATATAAAACAAAAGAGTAAAAAACCTCATTCTAGTAGAGAAAAAAGCATAGCAAAAATAATACTTGTAATATGACACAAAATACATAATATATGTAAAATGCAACAGAAATGAAACTTAACGTACGAATCATACTAGTAAATGTCAATAGGCTTAACACCTATTAAAGAAAAATATTTTACTTTGCTTTGGCTTACAAAAGAAAATCCAACTATATACTGTATAAAAGAGAATACCTAGAATACCTATTCAGAAAATCTAACAGAGGGCCAGGGATTTATCTCAGTGGTGCCACTGCTTACCTTGCAAGAGCTCAATCCCTGGTACTACAAAAAAAATCTAGACAAAATAGGTAAAGTTTTACCAGGAAAATTGAAACAAATAGTGAGAGAAATCTTGATGTCAGACAAAGTAGAAATCAAAACTGCAAAATAAATAATTCTAAAAGCTACAATTCACGATGAAAATATGCTTGTATATATTTTTACACTAAATAACACAGCAACCACCTTTATAACCAGAATGTGTAAGAGATATGAGACATAAAAATGTACTAATTACGGACTTTAAACAGCTGTCAAAGTTTCAGACAGGCTAAGTGAAAAAAAAATGAGAAAATAGCCCTAAATATATAAGTAAGAATGTAGATCTAAGAAATATCAAGCTGTACACTTTGATATTAAAGGTAATAGACATAGATCTCTAGTACCTATGCTGCATATATACAACAAGGTCAAATACTAAGTCACAAAGAAAATACAGATAATCTCCACAAAACAGAATTATGAAAAGAAATTCTGATCACAATGCAGTAAAATCAGAAATTACTAACAAAAACAAAAGGTCTTCCCATGTGGGAATTTTCTGTTATTTATTTAGCAGGACCAGAGATCAAACTTGGGACCTTGCATTTGCAGGGCAGGTATATTGCCACTGAGCTAAATTCCCAACCCCCTCCATATGGGAATTCTAATCCTATTAAGTAACTCTTTGATGAAAAGGAGCAATATAAACTGAAATCACAGGGGTTTTTTTAAGTGATAATAAAAATATTTATATTTCAGATGCTGGCTCCATATTGTAAATTATATGATAAAAAGGAAGCAAGTATTATTCAACCTACTCTTGGTATTTTTTATACAGAGCAATAAAACACTTTAATGCTGAGTATTTCTATTCTAATTACAGTATATTAAAGTTCTATTTTTTCATTTCTGTGTACATTATAGTTATGTGTTTAGGAGTATCTAATGTTTTGACACAATGTTTAAAAGTCACAAAGCAATCATATTTTTCCATTAATAAGAATGGAGGTTTGTATTACAGCTCAATAGTAAAGCACATATTTTGTGTCCACAAAGCCATAGATTCAATCCCCAGCACCAAAAATAATTAAAACTGCTTTTCACAATCTCATCATTGTCATTTTTTTTTTGGTCATAATGCTATATAAAGTGAAACTATCTATACTTTTCAGGCCACTATGCAAATAAATTTGAAAACCTGAATAAGACAGATAACTTTCTATGGAAACCCATATCATCAAAATTAACTCACAGTCATAGAGAAAGTTAATGAGAAAGTGCCCCCCAAAAATACCAGGTTCAGGTGGCTTCAAAAGGAGCAGATTAGGGCTGGGGATTTAGCTCAGTGGTTCCGGCGCCTGTCTTGCAAGCGCAAGGGCCTGGGTTCGATCCCCGATAACCACATACAATACTGGGCGTGGAGACTCACCCCAGCAGCAACCAGTACCACATACCACAGTGCCGGGCGTGGTGGCTCACGCTTGTAATCCCAGCACTCGGGAGGCAGAGGCAGGAGGATTGCTGTGATGTGAGTTGCAGGCTGAGCTCAGGACCAGCCTGAACCACAAAGTGAGACCCTGTCTCAAAAAAAAAAATAAAATAAAATAAAAAGGAGCAGATTATCCAGTAATTCTCAGATTATCTAAGACCTTTGGAAAGGAGCAAAGATTATTAATATAACATTGATAAAGGCAATAGAACAAAAGAAAAGCACAGATCAGTATCACTCATGAATGTGATATAAAAACATTAAATATTAAAAAACACAATACATTACCACTGTAGAAAAATAATACTCCATGATCAAGCATATTCACCTGAGAAATGCAAGTTTATTTCTATATTAGGAAATCAAATAATATCATACAGTACATTAATACACCAAAGGAAAAATTATTTCAATATATACCAAAGAAATCTTCAACAAAATTCAACACCTAACCATGATAAAAAAATTAAAATAACTGTAAGGTACTCAACATTATGAAATATATATATATATCATAGACCTAAACCTAGTTTCCCCCTTAAATTTTCACTAACTTCAGAAAGAAGACTGACATGGCCACTATCTCTGTTGTTATTCAAAATATTAGTAGAGATAATTAGTGCAATTAAACAAAAGAAATCAGTTAGGTCTGGGGATGTAGCTCAGTGGTAGAATGCCTGTCTATCATGTGTGAGCCCCTTGGTTTAATTCCTAGTACTAGAAAGAAAGGATGAGGAAGAAGGAAAAAAAGAAAAACTTAGTGATGTGAGGTAGCTCACTCCTGTAATCCCAGCACCTGAGATGCAGAGGAAGGAGAACTGCCACAAGTTCAAGGCCAGCCTGGGCTTCATAGTTCAGTTCATAGTTTTTGTCTCAAAAAAAAAAAAGAAAGAAAAACCAATTAGAGATATAAAACTATGTAAAGGAGATGTAAAATTCTGTTTGCAGGTATGTAAGTATGTCTGAGTAACTAATGAAATAATGATAAAACTAACTGAAGCAGTAAAACATTTCAGTAGGTAATAAGATATGAAGTAAAGATATAAAATCAGGTCCAGTGATTTAGCTCAGTAGTTCTAGTGCCTGCCCTGCAAATGCAAGGTCCTAAGTTTGATCCCAAGTTCTCTGGGGAAAAAAAATTTTTTAAAAATAAAATAGAATCTGGGCCGGGGATATAGCTCAGTGGTTCCGGCGCCTGTCTTGCAAGCGCAAGGGCCGGGGTTCGATCCCTGGTAACCACATACCTATACTGGGCGTGGAGACTCATGCCCAGCAGCAACCAGTACCACATACCACAGTGCCGGGCATGGTGGCTCACGCCTGTAATCCCAGCACTCGGGAGGCAGAGGCAGGAGGGTTGTTGTGATGTGAGTTTGAGGCTGAGCTCAGGGCCAGCCTGAACCACAAAGTGAGACCCTGTCTCAAAAAACCTTAAAAAAAATAAAGTAAAATAGAATCAATAGCTTTTATAATTAGTTTGGGACATAAATGTCCCTACAGCATGTTGTACTATTAGAAATTAAGCAGTTCTCAACAAAGGGTAGGATACAGTGGCATTCTTTCCATGATTCTGGTCACAAACCGAATTGGACAAGAACTAAATCAAATTTCCCTATAAGATCAACATTGAATTGATCCAGTTTGGTTGGTGACCAGAATCATGGAAAAAATTTACTTTGTGTGCTGAGATACCACTGTATGTCGAAACAGTACAGTGCCAATCTGAAAGAGCATCCAGTAGCCGAAAAGGGACAGTTTAAGAAAGAAAATAATAAAACTGAATTATAATTCAAAGGCTAAATTAGATATCCGTGAACCTATAATGATATAAATAATTGACTAAACTAATGGGGAAGGGATGGGTCTCATAGCAGAATTTACATTAATGTAGAAGGCTGAGGAAAACAGTCACCATTAATATATCATAATATGGTTGCAGGTAAAATATCCATGAATGGACACTAAAATTAGTCTATGACAATCTGAGGAGAAATAGGATATTTAAATAATCTCAACATATCTGTAAGACATTAAATTACAAGGGGAAATATAGTAACCTAACAGCAGAGAAAACCATCAAAATACAACCTGAGGACCAGGGATGTAGCTCAGTGGTGCTGTACCTACCTTGCAAGCTCAGGGTCCTGAGTTTGATCCCCGGTACCAAAAAAACAAATAAAGATCCTGCCTGAACCAGTTGATAAATTTAACATCACCAGTAATGGCTCATTGGTATGTTTTTTCGTTTTACTTTTTTGTTTGTTTGTTTCTTTCTTTCTTTGGCAGTCTTGGGGATCAAACTCAAGCCTTTGTGCTTGCAAGTTAGGTGTAATACCACTGAGCTAAATTCCCGGTCCTGACACATTGGCATCTTACATCTTCAGTGTATGAAATGAGCACAACACAATATTATCTTTGTAATATTCTTGCAAAAAATGCATAATTTCAGTCTAATCATGAGAAAACATTGGACAAACCCCAACTGGAAGAATATTCTACAAAATGATGACAAGTAATTTTCAAGTCATGAAAGACAAGGTGAATGAGAAACTCAAATTAGAAGTTACCATAGGAACGGGGAGTTAGCTCAGTGGTTCCGGCGCCTGTCTTGCAAGCGCGTAAACTGGTGAAGTTTGAATGAACTATAGATAATAATAGTATAAGAAGAGTTAATTACCTAGTTTAGGTCATTGTACTCTGGTTATGTAAAAGGTTAACATTAGATGAAACTGTGAGGGATATATAGGAGCCTTGTGCTATTTTATAATACTTCTATAAGTATAGAGTTATTTATAAGTAATTGCAAAATTAAGTGGCTACATGAACAATTTATCTGGATATGTTTGTTCCTTAGTTTAAGAGAGTTAAGGACTGTCCTACACAGATTATTTTAGAGTAACCTGTATTGTTTATTTTAATTCAAAGAGCCCAAGAAAATAATTCAGTTAGTATTACTTTACCCTTTATTAAATCCAGAATAACCTAGCTTCCCTGTCAATACTACAAAGCCTTTCAAACAGAAGTTAATCAGGTCATCTAGAGAGTTAGAAATGTTTGATCTTTTTGGAAATGAACGTTCGGAGGGAGTAGTATTTTCAAAAGGAAAACATTAAGTGGAATTAGTTCCATGTGATGGTCTTTTCAAGCTAGTGCATTGCATCTTCCCCAGGTATTCCGGAAGGACCTCATCAGTGCCATGAAAATTCCAGATTCTCTGCACATTAATCCCGACAGCTATTACCTCTTTTCAGACACATGGAAAGAAGAATGGGAAAAGGGAGTCCAAGTACCAGCCAATCTTGACAATGTTCCACAGCCTTCTGTCAGGTATTTGCATGCTTGCACATTCACTAAGATCTGTGGTATATTATACTTTGTCATGATAGATAAGTAAAGTCAGGCTCCTTTATGTAGGAGTATAATATGTACCCATTTCATAATTTGAAACTGAGGTCCAGTCTGAAATTATGATAAGAATTTGGAGACACCAAGTCTGACTCAACAATCAGTAACATGTTTTAGTCTTCCAAGAGAAGCAGAGCATTAATTAGTGTTTCCTATGAGAAGTTACTTCAGTTTAACAAGGACCTCATAATGATGATATCAATAGATGGCTAAAACTTCCAGTTAATACAATACATAAACTGAAGTGAAAGGGAAGTATTGGAATAATTAAATGAACTATAAGTACATAGCTTTCACTTATAAAGACTTGAGAAGAAAGCTGAAATACAGATGGGCTTTGGTTTTATGAAAAGAGGAGAAAAGGACTCTTCTGCCAGAGGAAGTGGTAAGTTTAGCTCCTAGAATATTTGCTGCTTTTGGAAGCCATTTTGTCTTACAGGTTTTTGGGTATTCCTAGTGCTTTACACAAAGGCTATCATGAAGTGAAATGTTCAGTATAAGTTTGAGTCATTGAAGGAATGAGAAATAGAACACAAAGCTCTAGGTAAAGGAGCTGGTTGGACCTGCTGCTTACCATGAGAAATTGTAGATTCTTAAGACCTCCTTATGTTCCAGAAATGTTTCTTGAATCACTTCTAGAAACCCAGGCCCAAGCTGTCCTACTCATAGAGAGGTTGTCCATGCTCTGTTCAGGAAAACTTCACAATCTTGTTGAACACATGTTAACAATCTTTACTAGCTCATTATCAGTACCTCACTCTTGTCTCCTAAAAATCAGAATAACATTGAGAATGAACAAAAGAATTGAGTGTTTTCATATCCTTGTTCATATTTTTATATAGCTACATCAGCCTTGGTGCTGAATTGACCATTGCCCCTCCATTGACACTAGGGATTATTGAAACATCTTGACTTTGATCTTGATGTTAAGTTAGTATCAATTGTCAATTAGATGGAGGTAGTTTAATCATTTCACATCAGATGGAAAATATCCAGTGTACCAGTATCCATCTGGTAGAGTGACAAGACCAGCAGTTTAAAAAAAAGTGAATTCAGAGACTGAAAGAGTTAATTTAGGGCTAAAGATGTAGCTGAGTGGTGTAACATCTGCCTGGCAAATACAGGGTTCTAAATTCAATACCCCATAATGGGAGGGAGTGTAATTTGTTCTGAGAGTTTAGAAGACCATTTTAAGCACTGTGAATTTTTGTTAAAAAGTCTCTTCTGGGCCTGGGGATTTAGTTCAGTGTTTCGGGCACCTGCCTTACAAGTGCAAGGTCCTGATTTCGATCCCTGGTAACCACATACAATGATGCTAGTTGTGGTGATTCACGCCCACCAGCAATCAGTACCACAGTATCACAGTGCCAGGAGTGGTGACTCATGCCTGTAATCCCAGCACTCAGGAAGCAGAAGCAGGAGGATTGCTGTGAGTTCCAGGCTGGCCTAGGCTACATAGTGAGCTCAGGGTCAACCTGAACTATAAAATGAGACCCTGTCTCAAAAACAGTCTGTTCTATTTACCATGGTTCTTTGCCCAACTCATAAAACTCTTAATTTTAATTGGACAAGCCAGACTATTAAATTATTGAAGGCATCAATAAGAATTGTACTTTGGAACAGCTAGTCTCATATTTTAGGTTACATTACACTCATTTGGGGAGGAGTTGTTAAAACAGAACTATATGCCCAGAGAGTTTGATTGAGTAGAGCTGAGGTATGAGGCCTGAGAATTTGCATTTCTAACAGTTTTCTAAATGATGCTGATGCTGCTTATCTAGGGATAATACTTTGAGAACAGTTGTTCTAGAACATCTTATTTCCTGAGCTTCATGGAAATTGCTTTTGTCAGCTTCCTTAGATTTCCCTGTTGGCTTTAAATATGAGTCAACCATACTGGAGGCTCAACTGATTTAGAATTTTTTAAATTGAGCTTATTGGTATATTTTAGGTATGCATTATGATCACATTTAGCATTGAGAATTCATATTTGTACATGATATATCTTGATTCTCATTTTTTCCCATTTCCTGCCTTCCCTACAGCCTCCACCCCCATATACATAAGCCTTGTTTCTGTTTGTTCATTTTTACCATGAAATTGTTTCTTTCCCTTTTCTGCTTTCCCCTGTCCTCCATGCCAATTGTCCTTTCCTTTTGAGCATTTTCTTCCTGTTTCACAATATCTATCATACATTTTGGACCTCATTTATACCTTCATCAACTGATTTAGGATTAAAGCTTTATGTTTGTAATACCTAACCCCTTGAACACTCTTATTGCAACTATCATCATTCTGAGGCGTGCAGACTATATATTATGAGTTTCACTTTTTAGATTTGTAGGCAGGCCACTTTAAAGCATTTTGTGATATGAAATGATTTTGGAACATTGATGGATTAATTTGTATACCCCTTATCTGTGAGTTCAGTTAACATTTTTGGGAGTTGGGCATGGTGGCACATGCCTATAATCCCAGCATTCTGGAGACTGAGGCAGAGGATCATTGCAAGTTTGAAACCAGCCTGGGCTACATAGTGAGTGAGCTTTGGCCAGTCAGGACTATATACCAAGACTCTGTCTCTAAAAACCAAATAAAATGGTTGGGATGTAGCTCAGTGGCACTACGCCTACCTGGTAAGCACCATATCCTGAGTTCGATTCCTGGTACCAAAAAAAACCATTTTGGGATACTATATAAATTCAGATTTGTTTATTTATTGGGCTCCATAGTGTGAACTTATTCCACCACTGGCCTTTCACATAGTGTGTACCCTTAAGATTTTTTGACAGAGCTTCCTATTTCCCATCCGTATATTCTCTTCAGTGAAATGTATCTTCTTCATGTCTTTTGCCCATTTTCTAATTGGAATCTTTGTTTTTTAAATATTAAATTTTGAGAATTATTTGTACATTTTAATGAGCCTTGTTAAATATGTGGTTTGCAAATATTTACTCCTAGTCTATTGTAGATTGTCTTTTCATCCTTTTAATGAGGTCTTTCACAAAGTAAGTTTGTGATTTTGATGTTCCTATTTACTGATGTTTTTCTTTTGGATCATGTGTCTAATGTCACATCTGTGAACTCAATCACATATCCAATCTCCATATCCAGAAGATCTTTTTGAATCTACTTTCAGAATATATTCAAGTGAAAAGAATGCCCTGTAGTGTTACATAAGAACACAAGCCTACCTTTCGTCTCACTGCTGTACTTGGTCATGTAGGCCTCTCCCACCTGCTCCTACTCTTCTCACCTACCTTTTTCCACATACCTTTCCACTTCACTTTAGGCAGAAGATTGTACCATTCCTGGTTTCAATAATGCAAGTTCAGTAATGAGTACAATGTATTGACACTTCTGTACACATTTATCTTATTTATGAAATTTAAAGCAACTGGCCATGGTAGCACATACCTGTAGTACCAGTGCTCAGGAGGCTGAGGCAGGAGGATTATTGGGAGTTAAAGGCTAGCCTGGGCTATATAATGAGCTGAAGGCCAGCCTGAACTACAGAGAAAGATACTGTCTCAATAAATAAAAATAAAGTTTAAAGTAGTCCTTTGTTAGGTGTTCCAGTTATCAATCTCAGTGCTGATAATAAATTACCCCAAAACTTTATAGCTTAGCACAACTGGGTTGTCATACTTGTGGATTCTGTGGGTCAGAAAGTCATATAAGCTATCACAGGGGTGTCTTATCTCTGCTTCATGACTTCTAGGGCATCATCTAAGAGGACTTGAATTTTGGGGGTGACTCAGCAGCTTAGGGATGGAATCATCGGAAGGCTTACTCATTAATGTGTCTAACAGCCCATCCCTGGGCTGAAGTGACATTAAAGACAATACATAGCCTCTCTACATAGTCTGTTTTCCTCATAGACTGACAAACCCTAGCATAGTCAGACCCCTAACAGTTTTCAGGCAGACTCCTAGTACTTTATATGTGTTTCTTCCTGCAAAGCAGAAGAAAGCAGCATTCTGTTTTATGACCCAGCATTGCAATTCTCATAGTATCACTGCTGTTGATCATAACTGCCACACACCCTCCTCTATTCAAAGAGAGGGGAAAGAGACTTCACCACACTTAATGGAGTAGCAAAATCACATTATAGAAGAGCTTTTGGGATTTCGAAAATGCCATCTGTCACAGAGGTTATATTTATCCTTTGTTTCATAAATTGAGTCATGGGGCTTAGAAGTAGTCACCCTTGAGGGGCAAGATTAACAAAGGTCATTTTAGGAAACTACTCTTTAAAGATATTTTTATAAGAAGCTGGTATCTAGTTAGATTTTAAGACATTTATTTCAAGCCTTCAAAAAATCTGTAAGGTGAGCAGCTTAAAAACAAGGCTAGGCATATAGCTCAGTACTCCCTGAGTTCAATCTTCAATGCTGAAAAAAAAAATGACAACGTTGTGGTTATTTATGTAGCTCTGTGCAGTTCACAAATTATTCTAATCCACTCATTAGAAAATGCAGCATAGGCCAGGGATTTAGCTCAGAGGTTCTGGTGTCTGCCTGGCAAGTGCAAGGTTCCAAGTTCAATCTCTAGTAACCACATACCACAAGGCCAGGCATGGCCTATAACCCCAGCACTTGGGAGGCAGAGGCAGGAGGATTGCTGTGAGTTCAAGGCTTGCCTGGGCTACATAGTGAGTTCAGGACCAGCTTGAACTACAAAGCCAGACCCTGTGTCAAGAAAAAAGAAATAGAACATTGCCAAAACCCCAGCCCCTGAATCCCTTTTTCTGCTCCTGGCTAGTAATTGACCTCCCTCACCCTAGGTAACAGTTTTGCCAGTTTTTGAACTTCGTATAAATAGAATCCTATAGTATGTAACCTTCTGAGACTGGATTGTTTAGTTCATCATTATAGTTGTGAGATCCATCCGTGCTGTTACATGTAGTAGTACATTCATTTTCAGTTGTGTCATAATTCACTTTTTGAATATGCCACAGTTTATCCATTCTGCTCTTTTAGATATTAGGTCTCCAGTTGTAAGCTATTAGGAAGAAAGTTGGTATGAACCTTGTTATTCATCTTTTGATATGTGTGTACATTTTTATTAAAGTTTATTTGCCATCACATACAATGACATATTCTTGTAATCCTGGCAGTTTAGGAGACCAAGGCAGTTCAAACTTACCTTGGACAATTTTCTAACACTGAGACCCTGACTTGGAATAAAAAGCCAAAAGAGGCTAGAGATGTTGCTTAGGACAAAGGCCTTAGGCTCAGCCTCCAGAAATTAAAAAAAACCATTTATTATACAAACAGCCTTATTTGTGAAATGTCTATTTAAGTCTTCTGCTCAGTTTTTAATTGGACTCTTTCTCCAATTGATTTAAGAGTTCACTGTATGTTGTAGATGTAAATCCTGTATCATCTATCTGTAATTGCAAAAGCATCTTTTCCTTGGATTGCCCATTCACTCTTTTAATTTTGTCACTTAATAATCAGAAATTCTAGTTTACTTTTTCAGTCTCATCTTTTATGGTTTATGATATTTGTGTTTTATTTAAAATATCTCTGCCTACCGCATGGTTATAAATATTCTTTGTTTTCTTTCTAAAGCTTAGTAAATATATTAATTTAATTCAGAAACTTTTAGTGTTACCTTGTTCCATATACAGTTTGAGACTGTTGAAATAGTTAACTATAGTCTTCTTTTTAGAGAAAAGTATATATTTTTAAAAATGGATATTCTATATTTACCTTGCAAGCCATGCACCACAGAAGCACATCATACTTAATCTCAGTCTGGAGAATACATATGTGTGTTCCGTTTGTTTGTTTGTTTGTTTGGATTCATTTTACTTGGAAGCAAGCCTTTGACAGCATATTAATGGAAGCAGAATTTTAGCTTCCATTAATATTTAAAGATTCTTGGGCCGGGGAGTTAGCTCAGTGGTTCTGGCGCCTGTCTTGCAAGCACAAGGACCTGCGTTCGATCCCCGGTAACCATATACAATACTGGGCGTGGAGACTCACACCCATCAGCAACCAGTACCACATACCACAGTGCGGGATGTGGTGGCTCATGCCTGTAATCCCAGCACTCGGGAGGCAGAGGCAGAGGATTGCTGTAATGTGAGTTTGAGGCTGAGCTCAGGGCCAGCCTGAACTACAAAGTGAGACCCTATCTCAAAAGACCTAAAAAAAAAAAAAAAAAAAGAATTCTTAGGAAATACCTACTCTGTAGGGTAGAATATACATATATATGTGTGTGTGTGTGTATACATATACATATATATATATATATATATTTACAGTAGTTTATGCACCCTTCTACATAATGACTAGGCTATAGAAAGCAAGAAAAATGATTTTCATTATTTGATGATGACATACGTGTGTGTTGTTTCTTTCTCTTTATTTAGATAATCCACCCTATTCTTTAAGATCGACAGGGAATAATAATGCAGATATCCACCTGGTTATATATTCTGATGCCTCTAGTGGTATTTAAACTATCAATTGTTGGCATAAAAATCTTCCATTTTTTCCTTTGCTTTGTTTCCTTGCCCTGGGCTCTTGGATGTCAAGACAGGGTTAAGAGGAAAAATAGATTTGCTCAGGCCTGCTGGAGAAGTTGATGAAAGGGTAGGAATCTTTCATCCCATTATGTTAACCTGGCTCATTACCTATGGTTGATATCATTTGTGTTTGGGAAATGCCTTGAGTTTGTATAACTTCAACTTATAGTTGAAGTTGGCTTCAACTTATCTGCATTATGAAAGTGGTAAGAAATACAGTATTCACTGGCATTATCAAAGACCTGTGTTTTAGTGTATACTATACCAAACTTTATTTCATATATTGTTAGTAGTCATAAGTTCAGTGTTATTTTATTTTATTTTTTTTTAGGTTTTTTTGAGACAGGGTCTCGCTTTGTGGTTCGGGCTGGCCCTGAGCTCAGCCTGAAACTCACATCACAATCCTCCTGCCTCTGCCTCCCGAGTACTGGGATGACAGGCGTGAGCCACCACGCCCGGCACTGTGGTATGTGGTACTGGTTGCTGCTGGGTGTGGGTCTCCACACCCAGTATTGTTATGTGGTTACCGGGGAATCGAACCCGGGTCCTTGCGCTTGAGAGACAGGCACCAGAACCACTGAGCTAACTCCCCGGCACCCTCCATTTTATTTTTTAAAACCACATTTTATTTATCTGCTCACCAATTGATGGGCTTTGGGGCTGTTTCCAAGATTTAGCTATTACAAAGTGCGCTGCTGTAAATGTGGGTGTGCATATGTTGGTATGGTATGATGCCCAAATTTTCAGTTAGTGAGTAGGTCCAGCAGTTCCACTGGAACATTCCTGTGGGCCCAGTGGGGTTGTTTTTTCTCAGCACTGGGGATTAAATCCAGGACCTTCACACTGAGATACATCTACCCAGTTCTTTCATTTTTTATTTTGAGACAGGTTCTTGATATATTGCTAACTTGCTCAGGCTGAACTTGAACCTTTTTTTCTTTGAAACAGGGTCTTGATTTGTAGTTCAGGCTGGTCCTGAACTCATCCTTGAACTCACAGCAGTCCTTCTGCCTCTGCCTCCCAAGCGTTGGGATTATAGGCATGAGCCACCAGGCCTGGCATTGTGATGTGTGGAACTGATTGCTGGTGGGCACGGGTCACCACGTCCAGCATTGTGGTATGTGGTTACCGAGGATCGAACTCAGGACCTTCTATTTGCTAGGCAGGCACCGGAACCACTGAGCTTGAACTTTTCCATCCTCAGTTTCCCACAGTGCTAGGTTGTTTCACCACACCCAGCTATCCGCCTACCTTTCACGTAAAATACTGAATCTTATAACTGCGTAGGACCATCATACAATTGAGTAGCAGGAAAAGAAAAAAAAAAGGCTTGAATGAGACTAAAAGCCTGTACTGTGTTCCCACAATCCAGTAATGTCTGTATGGCATAGCATTATGAATTTTGCAAAAGTATATTTTTGGTATGGGATATGGCTGTGCCTTTATACAGATAATCACCTTATCCCAGATTTCCACTTCTAAATACACTTTGTAACCTCTGAGCCAAGAGCACACAAATAGCACTAACAGGTCCCAGGATCTATGGGGGTGCATTGAACATTGTTTGCAGTCAGTGAGCTCATAACAGATAAAAAGTTGAATTTTTAGAGCCATTTGCTGTCTAGAAGGGGATCTGCCATACCTCTCAGAAAGCAAAGCAAGGCATGTACCCAGAGTAGAGAGAGACAATATCTGGCTCTACTGTATGACTTCAGTGCTATTGGACCCCTCCAATGAATGCTTAGACCCTGCCATTTGTTAATCATTATTATTGTCTTTTCTTGCTTTTCTAGAATTATAGCTGAAAAGGAAAAAGAAGTTCTTTTTGTCCGACCCCGGAAATACATCCGTTCTTCCAGCCCAGAGACCACAGAGCCTGGCTACATTAACATCATGGAATTGGCAGCATCCACATGCCGCTATGACCTAGATGACATGGACATCTTCTGGCTTCAGGAGTTTAATGGAGACCTCACACAAATGGGTAAGTTGTTTTCTCACAAGTGAATTGCGCTTTGACACAACTTGCAAGTTTTTAAGTTGTTATGACCTTAAAACTTGGATTTTCATCTTGTTACCTTTCTTCTCTGGCCTTTCTATTTTTCTTAGATATTAATGAGACATTTCTTCAAATGTATAAATGTATAAAAATAGAGCAATAACATTTAAACCTGATCTTTTCTGTCCTCATTGAAGGTCAGTAGCACACATATCAGGGATGATGTGTAGGTTTTGTGAGCTTGTTTTTCAGTTCTGATTCTTTTTTTTTTTTTTTTAAATTATCTTTATTGGTACATTAAATATACACATCATGATTGCACTCCATAATGGGGATTTGTACCAGTATAAGACACAACTTAATTCTCATTTTTTTCCCATAGCCCCACCCACCCTACCACGCCCCCATATATATAAAATTTGTTTCCTTACTTTTTTGTTACAATCTCAACATTGTCCCCTTTCACCTTATTTTACATTGA
>PVIR01015107.1:0-38863 GCA_004026965.1 Petromus typicus | reverse complement strand
TTTTTTTTTTTTTTTTTTTTTTTTTTTTTTTTTTTTTTTTTTTTTTTTTTTTTTTTTTTTTTTTTTTTTTTTTTTTTTTTTTTTTTTTTTTTTTGCTTTGATACCTATTTATTTTTACTAAAATGTAATGTACAATTAGAACATGATAGCAAAAGAACTGGTCAGTGACTTCTATGTTTCATTCATTTCCGCATCTTGTCCAAAAAACATTCTGCCCACACTTTCCATCTCTTTTCCCCTTTCTGATTAAGCTTTCGTTATTACACTGGGGCATTTTGATTGCTTTTAAGCTCATATGTTTTTCTTTATAGCTAGATATTGAGAATTTTGCCTTTTAACCCTGAAAATATAGCCTGGGTTCTTAGCTCTTTAGTCTGGTCTCTGCTGGAGCGACAGTTATTTGCTTGTGAAATGAATGTAACTGTTTAATATCATTATTGTGAGCTGACTCGTTTATCTCTATCATAAAGGTGAGTAAATAACTCTCTAAGATCCAATTACACTCTTGGAATGTGCAGTTACTCTTTACAGACCGTAACCTCATCCGGATCAGTAATGTACTTTTCCATCACTTTATCAGCGTACGTTTGTGATACATAATAAACACAGTCCTCATCGGGACTGGTGTGTACAAGCATTGCATCTCGATCATTCCACTCCCTCTGCCCTTCAGCTCTCTCCCTCCTTGTCCATTTCCACGTGCCTCCCTCTTCCATCTCCGCAAAGCCTACCCTGCTGTTGGCTGTCATCTACCTTTTAATGTGGCTCTTAGATTATTTAATCTTTGACTCTCTCATTTAAGAGGAACCATACAGCATTTATCCTTCTGTACCTGATTTATTTTCACTTAGCATAATGGTCTCAAGATGTATCCGTTTTCCTATGAATGACTCGAATTTATCCTCATTTACGAGTGACTAGTTCTCCACTGTGGATAAGCACCACAATTTTTTTAGTCATTCATCGGTTGGTGCAGATGTGGGCTGGTTCCAAGGTTTAGTTTTTATGGCTTGTGCCGTGATAAATATAAGTATACATATATCACTGTAATATTATATTGAACTGTTTTAGGAGAAAATCCAGAAGAAGCAAAGCTGGATCAAAGGAATTCTCTATTTTGAATATTTTAAGTAATCTCGATACTGACTTCCACAATTTATATTCCCAGCGACAATGTAGAGGAGTTCTATTTTCCCCACAACCTCACTAGCCTTTTGGGTTTGTGAGTTCCCAGCGAGAGCCTTTCTTTGGGGAGTAAGATGAAGTGGTGTTGCTTTGATTTGCGTTTCTCGAATGGCCAAACTTCCTGAGCACTTATTCATGTGCCCACTTTCCATCTGTACTTCTTTTGAAAAATGTCTACTCATGTCAGTGCTTCATTTTTTTTTTTTAACTGGGTCTATCATTTTGGAGATATGATTTTTTTATTTCTTTAATAGATTCTAGATTTTCTATCTGAAGGGTAGGTAGCTTGGAAATTTTTACTTTTCCATTTTTTTGGATGTCTCTTCCCTCTGTTCATAGCTTGTTAATTGCTGGTATTCTTTCTTGAGCAATTAGGGTTTCCATTCAATAAGCATGTGCCTATATCTTTACTGGTTTCACCAACTTTTTCTTCCAAAAGATTGAACATATTAAATGGATATCAATCTATTTTGATATGATTTGAGATATATGAATCTAGGTTCTTTTTTCAGTGCATCAATAACTTTTTTTCTAGCATTATTTGTTAAAGAGCTTATGTATCCTCTAGCATATATTTTTGGTCCCCTGGTCAAAGATCGGATGGCTGAGTGGCCTGGAGCTGGCAGAGACAACTGCCTCCTCTATTCTGTTCCACTGATGTAAGTGTCTGTTTCTTTTCTGAGTGCCAGTACAGTGGTTTTTGTATTCCTGTACCTTTGTAACAGAACTTGAAGTCTAGGATCATGACACTGCCTACTTTATTCTTGTTGCCCAGGATTATTTTTGCTTTGCTGGGTCTGTTTTGGTTCCATATAAACTTTAGTATTTTTTCTAGTTGTGTGAAGAATGCTATTTATATTTTGTATGGCACTGCATTAAATCTGTATGTTAATTTTAGTAATATGACATTTATTTTTTGAGACAGGGTCTCATTTTGTAGTTCAGGCTGGTGTAAACTCAGCCTCAGACTCACAGCAATCCTCCTGCCTCTGCCTCCCCAGTTCTGGGATTACAGGTGTGAGTCACCATGCCTGGCATTGTTGTATGTGGTTACTGGAGATTGAACTCAGGACCTTGCACTTGCCAGGCAGACGCTGGAACCACTGAGCTAAATATCCATTCCTATGACATTTTAAACAGTATTAGTTTTGCCTATATAGGAGCAGAATATGTCCTTCTAGGTTTTTGTCTTCTCTTCAATCTCTTTTATGAGAGTAATATAGTTTACATATGAAGGACATTGGTTGGGTTAATTTCTAGGATTTTAATTTTTCTTGAAGGTACTGTGAGTGGGATTGTTTCCTGATTTAATTTTGGTGGGTTCACTGTGGCTCTACAGGAATACTATTGAATTTTGTATAATTATTTTGCAGTCTGCTATTTCATTGAATTTGTCTATTAATTGTAGGAGTCTTTAGGTGGAATACTAATTGATGTACTAGTGATCTAAAATATTTGATTATTTAATCAAGGACAGAAAACTGATGTAAGGAAAAATTTCTTAACAACATGTTGATTGAATATTAGCTGAATTCATGATTATGAATTATGTGTCTTCATACAATTCATAATTGTTAGTAATAGATATTTTTCACTTAAATGGTTATAAATTGGAATGTGTCAGAACTTTGTAGAGAAATTCTTAAATTCTGATCTACTTTTAGCATTCTCTTTTTAAGGAAGAATTGCTACCTCACCTACAGTATTTGAGAATCATAAAATGACCTTTTCAACTACACAAGTAACACACAGCATGCACAGTATAGTTATTTTCTCTCAGCATTTTGTATACACTTTCCTAAATAGGAGGTTTGCTCCATCTTTCAGAAGCAATGCTATAAATGGCGATGGAGATGATGTAATTGTGACTGATAGGTATAGGGAACTGTCCTCACTTGTATCAGCAAGCTGTACTGGAGGAAGAAAAAGTCCAGGACCACTGAGTAGAAAGACAGCCCTACAGCATCCTACTATCAGACAAGAGGGTAGACTCAGCAGCAAGGAGCGAGATGCTCAGCCTCACCTCACGTGCTCCTTTACCTACTTGACTCCTCCCTTGTGCACTTTCTACCCTAACTTCAGAGTTTCACCCTTGTGGAACCTTTAATCTTTCCTCCACCCTAACTTTCAGAAGATGACTTCCGTGGTTACTTCATAGAGAACACAGAAGACACAAGATTAAACTTCATACTTCATTTTATTCCCAACCTATCGGTCATATTTAGGCTATTCTAATTCCTATTTTCAAAAGCAGAGCTCTCTTTCTTCTTATCTAAGGTCAACCCTCATCAGTAGACTTATGAAACATTCTCCTCCAACCAGATACTTAAAATTCTGTGTCTTGGGTGCAATATCATCTTATCAGATAGAAGATTCTCTACCTGAGATATTTAAGTCTTTCTTATTCAGTAAAAACAAAAGGAGAAAAGAAGTTTCCTCTATTCTCTATGGCTTAGGACTCCCAAGAAATATCCCATCTCTCGTTTTCAGTCAATTTTCTACCAAGATTTGCTGCTATTTTCACAAACCCAGTCACTGTGAGCCTCCAAACTCACATTATGAGGTATTTTCTTACTCAAGGAAACATCACTTCTGAGTCTTTGTGACACTGAAACAAGTGGGGGTGACTCAGCGCTCACTGGACTGACCTCACAGTGCTCAGACCCTCAGCTTTCATAACACGTGCAAATCTCTCACTGGCTTTGCTGAGCTCTTTTAAGAATTCTCTGTACTCGGGCCTACACCCTCTTCTCCTATGAGACCTTCTGCCAGAACAGTCTACCCACGTCCTTATTCCCACTGCCTCCTTTAGACTCCTGATTTGCAAATTAGCTTTTCTAGACCCGTACCTCAGCTTTAGAACCTATACAGACTTATTTAGCTATAGAACAAATACTTTTTTCTTATATATCTCAAATGTTCCTCAAATTTGACATGGTCTAGTCCATTCTCACAATAGTTCTTCAGACGTCTTTCACTTTATTGAAAGTTATCTTTTTATACAAGTCAAAAGATTTGATGTCTCACTATCTCCTCTACCTCATGGCCATATTTAATCAGTCTTTGTTGCCTTTATCTTCAGAAATTTTCAATGTTTATTCTCTGCTCTATTATATCCCAGCCATCATCTTTGCTTTCTGCTCCTTAGGAAACTACCTGAATTCTACCTTTATTCTTCTCCAATCTGTATTTCAGCCAAAGTAATCTTTTTACAAAGCAAATCTGATCAGGTTCCACCACATGGTAAATATTTTCAGTGGATTTGCATTATTACTTGGGAAAATATTAAAATATTTATGGGTATATACATACCTTTGGACAGACTATTTCCAGTATTCTTTAACATATTTACACTTTTTTTTCATAATACTACTTTCAAGGTATGAGCACTCTATCTACTGTTCTTATGATCTGGTTTGACTTTCCTGAAAATCCTTCAAGGAAATACTTATTGAATTCATATATCAGCTTGGTAACAAAATGCTCAGGGAAATTATCTATGCAATATTTGATTAGAATAATAATTACTTATTTAAGTTCTAATTTAAATATTCAAGTACATACATATGATTACAGGTCCAATGGATAATTATGTAATATATGATAATAAAGTCTCTCTATTTGAATAATTGTTATTAATAATCAATACCATTGAGTAGAAAAATTATTATTATTGTACTAATATAAACCTAAACTCTTGACTTTTTAGTTATGAGAGTTTTTACATATATTTATATGATTATTTCAGTAATACCTGACTCTTAAAAAAAATAATACCAAGATTCTAAGCTTGAGGGAGGTAGGGATTTACAATGAAGAAATGCTATTGGCACCTACATTTGCTTACTTGGTATACAGTGGACCCCAGAAATTCATGGAGGTTGTGTTCCTAGAGCTTCTATGAATTGGGAAAAACCACAAACTTCAGATATGGTCAGAAAAATATTTATTTTTATAGTTTAGACTCAAACTATACCATGTCTCCCATAGTTATATAATTTAATTTAATAAAATACTAAATAATAAAATAACTAATAATAAAATACTGCATTAATGAAGTCTTAGTGGTGCAGAGTGTTCTTGTGGCATCTTAGGGGTCTTGGGGCTTTAAGCACAAACCAAGAACATTGCAGATAGGCCCACGAGGTACAGCACGTGAAGACGCGGGAGATCGGTGCGCCTTGACGGAGGAGGGTATTTGCAGCATCTATGAAATTGCAGTGATATCTGCTGAGATCTAAGGAGAGATCTGCACGTGGCTCGGGACAGAGCTCTGCACTGCGATTTCACAGAGCTATACTGTATGAGTCTAGCTGTTTCCCTTTAAGATGAGCAATATTTTCATTTTATACCAAATGAGTTTCATTGTGCCTTCTATGAATTATCTTGTTTAGTCATTTATATATAATATTGTAAATCTACATAGATCAGTACTATGATATTTTTTCAGATACTTAAAGAACATTATCTTATCCTCTCATAATATTTTTCAGAACCAAAATTAATTTGTTTATTCAATCCCTTTTCTAAGATATGACTTCCAATCCCCTTAAAATACGGGTCATTCTTTTTATGAACATATTCTTAATCACCAATGTTTCCCTAGTTGATAAAATAATATAATTTTTAAAAAAATGAACTCATAGCTTTTGTGACATGAACTAAAACAGGGCCATATCCTAAACTTAAGGTCAAATAAAAACTCAGAATTACTTAAAGTGAAACTCTGGTAAAACTATACATAAGGCCTACACAACTGATTCTGAAAAGCATGTTGGATTTCATATTTGTCTACCTTCAGTTTCACTGAATGATTCTTTTTCATCTTTCATATCTGCCTGTCCTCTTCGAAGCTTTTCCTTTCATCCATTGTAACACTTGGTGTTTTGCAGATATGAACTCTTTAGGAGTTTGAGAAGCAGCTCTTTAGTTCCTCATCCACATGAGTAGTAAAATTGATGAAAAGTAACCTGGTAACGTCATTAATGGCAATGTGCCTCGAAAGCCCTGTCTACTTTTACAGTAGCTCAGTGGTTAACATTCTAGCTATGGATTTCAATCATCTACAAATATTCTTTGTCATATTGTCATCCAGACCAGTTATAGCTTAGCACATGATAAGGCATTTAACCTAAAAATGACAAGTATTATGCATACATACAACCTATTTTGCTACCACAACTATCAGCAGTATTTAATACTTGTGTAGTAGTATTTTCCAATTTTCAATTATAAATTCAATTTATATTCACAAGTATCATGTGAGTTAAAAACTCTTAGTTTTTTCTTCCATAGGTAAGAAAATGAGACACACAGAGGAAGCCAGTGCCCCTAAATTCACAGCTAAGGAGCACCAGGCCGGACTCAGTCCCAGAAGGTCAGCTCTACATCGGTGTGCTGGGCTCGTATATCCTCCCCTCCCCCGATAATCAGGCTGCTACTTCACAGTAGTTGGGAGGAATTCCTCACTTTCCTCCTGGTTTAATTCACTCCTTCAGCCTGAGATTTCTATTCTGTTCTGTTTTACTGGTCTAATTCCATACAATTTTAATAATTTTGCCTTGTAAAATATTAATATCTATAAGATTTCTTGCTTTCCCTTTTGTTTACTTTCAGAATTTTTAAAGAGGAAATCATTTCAATATAACTTCAGGTGCACTTTAATTCATCCTTATAATGGATGATAGAAGAACTTTGATAAACCAAAATATATTGTTTACACTTCTATTCTTAGAGTAACTCTGAGTGGAACTAGACAGTCTTCCTCTAGTGCTAGACGTTTTGCATACAGCGTTCCTGTTCCACAGCATTTCTTCCTTCCGTAGGTCGCAGGGGTTTCTGTGGGGATGCTGCTCATGGACGGGTGAGAGGGGGCATTGCCGTGTGTTCCTTCTGTCTGGATTTCACGAGCTTCCCTCCTTGACTTCTCTCTGCAGTTCTACCCGATGTCTCCGAGAAGCAGCTGTGTCTTCTCTTTCTCCAGCAACGTTTCTCACAGGCTGCTTCCTCGGCCTTTGCGTCGCTTCCTGGGAGCCGGCGCAGAAATGACCAAATCCGCGATCTGTGTTCAGTGTACAAGCCCTTGGAGTTAACTCTTTCTAGAAGCTTTTCTGATCTTTGCTGTCCTTTCTGCTCTTGGGATCTGATATTTATGTTTCTATTTACTGTTCAGGAGGCACAGAAAAATCCAGATATATGTGGCCAACATTAGTCTCTCTTCACTCGATCTCCAGGGGCAGGTTTTGTCATCACTACATTAAAAATCTTTCTATTTATTAATTAAGACATAAGAATAATATATTTCCTATTGTTAAGTAATTATTCTATTTCTGAAGTAAATATATTTTCCCTCAGAATCATGCAAAATTTCTTTGCTTGTCACATGACATTTCTACTGAAGTCTCTTTAGGTAGAACGAAGCTACATAACAATCCTAGCTTGACAGAGCAGCTGGGAAATGGACAGGGAGGACAGTCCAGGTGCTGTTTGGGAGCTATGTCATGGAGAGAGGAAAGTGACACATAAGGAAACCAGCGCTCTGTGTGGCCTTTCCTCAGGGTAACCAGCGCGTCAGGGTGCATGCACGATGTTCTAGACATACGTATGTCATAAATGTGATCGTGCATAAATAATAGTGCATGATATGATATCTTAGGGAAACATGCATCTCTACCAGGCTTTCTAAAGACTGCACAGAATTTCAAGCAACAACACTTTTGGTCACCTATATATTTTCAACACATTGAAACACTGCACACAAATAGATACTCAGTAAATGTCTGTTGATTATGAAGGTGCTCTGACTAATTCAATCATTTTCTCCTTGAAGACTCACCTGGGGTTAGAAGTGGACAAATAGTCAGGTTGGGAATGTCCTATATACTGTACAGAACTTGAGAAATTTGATTTTTTTGCATGTTTATGGCTCTATAAGTCTCTTAATTACTTGTCAATTTTTATTCATTGCTCTATTTTTTTGACATATATTAATGCTTAGTCTTATTTTTCTTATTTTTGGTTTATTTCTAAACAATATTTATGCTGAAAAAAAATCGAAGAAATAGAACACTGACATGTGTATCTGTCTAAATGAACACACAAAGCATCATAGGCAATTAGAAGAATTTACATTGGTGGAAAACTATTGAAGAACTAAATAGGGAGAGACTGATGTGATCTGACATTTTAAAAGAGTACCATTGATTGCTCTACTGAAAGTAGATCATGCGAGAAACAACAGCCCCTTTCTCAGTAGTTAACAGTTACATTTTATAGAAACCCTCCCAACCTGTAAATGGTGGATTTTATCTCTAGGCAGTGGTAGGCTGCAGAGAAGCATTGATATTTAGGTGTATTCTAAAGCCAGAGGATTTACCAGTCCATCCTGTGTGAGTCACGATAAGGAGAAGAGAAGTCAAAGGTAACTCAAAGGTTTTAGAACAAGTAACTTGAAGACTGTAGTTTCCTGTACTGCAACCAGGAATGCTATGGTGAAGCAGGCTGGCCGCTAGACATTTGAGAAGAAATGCAGAGCAGAGACTAAGAAATTGAATGTGTTGCTCAGGAGATTGGCTTGGGCTGAAGAGACACCTTTGGAAGTGATGTACTTAGAAATGACCATTAAATACATGAGCCTGGATGAATTCAGCAGAAGTCTAAGGATGGAAAATATTGGATATTTGGGAGTTTCCTTCCCTCCAACCGTTCTTGTCTCCCTCCCTTCCTTGGATAGTTATCTTACAGGATGAAAACTCATGCGTTTTCACAATTCCACTTACACATTAAACCCCAATAGGTACATACTGAATGCCAAGTGACAAGCAAGTCTCAAGTTTATAAATCGAGTAATTCACACATTATCCTGTAATGTTGAGCGGCTTAAAAATGATACTGGTTTTGCCATTCCCAGGAGATAATACTAAATCTTTGACAAAACAGATCATCAGGAAGAGTTTTCAAGTTATACAGGCACTTCTACTTTCTGGTGGGCATCTCTAGGCTGGTTGAAGGAGGGGTACCTGGAAACAATCCCTGCAGAAAACGCTCTCACTGCAGACATACATCTCAACAGAACACACACCTAGGGTGAGGACTGCAATTGAGCTGCTTTGTACTGTGCAGAAAGTTTCAAGAATTTAAAATGTGCTTAAAATGCTACTACAGACGTTGATAGTGCTCCACCAGGGAGGGAAATGCAAGTTTTCATAAATGAAAAAGCAACTAGCTTCCAGTCTCTCAGCAAAGAATTAAATCTGGGAATTCCAGGGATTCTCTGTGGTATAAGGTGAAACTGGACAACAGACGCTTTCAGATGACGTCACACAGCTAAGGGCCGCCTCTGTGGTCAGCTATGGCTCTGTAGAGTTCAGTCTTGTTGTTGCATGTTTTTCATTACTTATTTTAGTCTGCCGTTATCAGATTTCCAAGAGAACAGTCAGAATCGTCAAGATCTAGAACCATGGAGGTCATAAGAAGCCACGTGACGGGTGACAGCAGACTCACCATCGTCTCACAAGGTTCTGCTCTATTTTTTAAATATTTAAATATTAAGTTGTAAATATTTTCTAAGTATGTTAAGTTTGAAAATGCTTCCAAAGGAGTTAGTACATTGCCTGGTACAAATGAGGAAATACTGAAAGATTTCTCATGGCAATTTGTGCTTCCATTTCTTTTCATTATTAAATAACCTTTTAACATTATTTCCATGTTAAATAACATTACAAAGACAAGAGAAGAGAAAGTACATTCCTATGAAATCACCTACACGCTTAACCTACAATAAAGTTTGTCCTCTTTCACTTACCCCATAATTCTCTGTGTTTCTAACTTCCAACTAACCTAGGCAAATATCTTAAGAAAATTACACCTTAAGGGTAGCTCAACAGTGTAAACATAATACTTCACAATTATGCCAACTGAATCATATAAAATTGCCTGGTTAAAATGTTGATCAAAATTTACTTAGAATTTCACCATCCAAATCTTCGCCATCTTATATTCTGGGGAGTTATGTTATTCATTACATTTTCTCCCAAACTGAGGCCTGAGATAGATGAAAATCTATGTAAAGGATGACATTTCAATAGCCAGCAATGGATTTCAGGATTTATATGTGTTCCAGTTATGAGATTTTCTCATCATAGCTCCAATCTTTATATCACCTTGGCTTTGACTGATGCAGGAGTCTGTTAATTTATAACCTATAACCTACCAAATCTTTTTAATTCTACACATATTGCCCTGAGATTTTGCTTGTCCTTCTACTTGGAGCCATTCTTGGCCATCACCCCCACACCCCGTTCGGGAGATAATCCCTGCCTATTCTTTAGCTGTGACTCAAGACTTCTCATGCACCTCTCCGTGCTGTCCACCAAGAGTTTAATGTCTCAAGTCCTTGATCTGACTGAACTGCTCCTTGCTGTTTGCAATGTCTGCCAATGAAAAATCACCTGCAAATTGAGGCGACTGCTTCTACAACCATTCACTAAGTCATCTGCATCTGCATAATTCACTTTCACACATTTCTATCCTTTCCCCTCATTGGTACAATTCCTTTGCGACAACAAACATTTGGCTCATGTTTTTGCTTCTGTTTATGTGCACTTCTGCATTCACATGCAGCTTCATCCTATATTAGTTTGAACTCTCACTATTCAGATAGGCAAACACATATTAAAATCACATCCACTTGGTGAACCTTCCTGCCTGGGCGAGCGCTGACAGAACTTAGGAAACTCAATCAGCCCATTAAAATGGAACAACTTTAGCCAAATCTGTACCTCTGCTGTCCTCTTTCTAACGGTTTCTCCTGTGTCCCCTACTTCTGTCACTGCCTGTCTGTCTTTGCATTACGCTCTCACTATGTTTCAACATCTTCTTGATCTTCTCTGAGTTATCAAGTTCGATTAATTATATCTTAGAATACTGTTTTCTCAAAATCATTTTTATTTACCTCTGATAGGTGCTGCTCAGTTTAGTATTAGAACCTTCTTTTTTTGGACTGCTGAAAAAGCCACTTGTCTTTTCACTTCTTTTTTCCAAATGTATCTTCACAGCTAGCTCAGCTACCTTTTAAAACACAAGTGAAACTACACTTTTCTCTTGTACAAAAACTTCCTGTGAAATAGAACACATTTAAAAGAAAAAGGGTAGGAATAAGTAATGAGAGGAAAGAAAAAATATGATGTTAAAAAAAGAAATTAAGCATATGTATGTAGGGGTAGGGGTTGCAGGGTGGGTAGGGGAATGGATAAAAATAAGAACTGAGGCAGAGGCAGGAGGACTGCTGTGAGTTTGAGTCTCGCCTGGGCTACATAGTGAGCTCAGGGCCAGCCTGAACTACAAAGTGAGACCCTGTCTCAAAAAAAAAAAAAGAGAATTAACTTATGTCAGACACTGGTACCGATTCCCAATGTTGAATGTGATTGTGATGTATATATAAAATGTACTAATAAAGAATTCAATTTTTTTGAAAAAGATGTTTCCTACAGCATTAGAATTCTAACTGTAGTGGACTGGAAACAATTTAAATGCTGTTGATAAAGGACTGGTTAAATAAAATTATAGCTATATTGAAAAAAAACCTTTCAGAATTATTACTGGCTGAATGATAAAGGCTAAACTCTTTAGCACAGCCAACCTGCTCATATCATTTTCCCTACTGCTTCCCCGCATGTATATTCATCTTCAAGCGGCAGCTCACACTTCTTCTCTCCTGTGAAATCTCTAGTGCCTGGGCAAAAGCTGCTGGTTGGCCCCTCAGCTGTCATGACACCCTGTATATAACCGCCCAGTGTCATTTATTACACTGTGTTCTTAAATTTGTATTCCATGCACAGTAGGAGAGGTTTGAAGGTAAGAACAATGTCTTCCTTCTTCTATGTCTATGGTGCTACAGGCACAGTGCACAAAATATAATGTGCATTAAAAAATGTGTGGGGATGAAGGGCGGATAGAAGATATTCTGCTATGTTCTTGGCACACAGAGCAAACATATCCTTGGCCTTCTGCTTTTTAAAAGAAGTATTGTGTAAAAATAAATTGTCCATTTCTGTGTGTATGCCTGTGTATGTTTCAAAAGACAGATTGAAAAGATGTGGATAGGTGTTTCAGAAAACAAGATTATCAGAAAATTAAAGTGATCTCAAAACTAGGACAAAGTGCGAGTTTTTCTGGGATTGAGAATGTGAGAAGATACATACGGGGAGCTGGGCAGACTGGCACCGAGAGTGCTTTAGAAGGAGAATGATAAAAGATAAGATGAATATAAATGTTTTAATTTTCTTAGAAGTAGGAAGAAGAGGCAGATTTTAGAGAAATAAGTGGGAGTTGAGCAGTTCGGAGATGCAAATCTTTTCGTCATTCCTCAAGGCTTTCTCCATATAATTTTATTTTTTATCTTCTACTCGTGCTTCATCCAGACTCTATCTGAACTTTATTCAAATGTATAGGTCTTGTGAATACCGAGGCTGAACAGTTTCTGAATATTCTTTTCTTCTCAAGCATGCAGGTTGGCTTATTAAAATGCTCTGCTGACCAGACTTACATTAGACTTCCTCTGCAGTGACTAAGGGCTAAGAAAGCACCTGGATTCTCCAGCCACCCTGTCTGGATGTGAACCACGAGCTCCTTCCAAGTTGGCTGTGTGACCCGAAGCATTTCCTTCGCCTCCCTGACTCTGTCTCATGGTCTGCAGCACTGGATAATAGTACAGTTAATAAATTCAACATCCAACAGTGTGTTAGCACAAATAAGCTCTATAGAAAAGCTCATCATTGTTATCAGGTCAACTTCAAACTCTGTGTCTAAGTCCTGGCATTGCTGTTAGTTACCACTGTTAGTTCCCTTACTTAGGTATCTATGTTAGTCAACATAACTGAAATATGTGCATCTAATTTCAGTGGTCTATTCTTATAAAAAATATAGAGCAAAAAGTCCTTCTATGTATATATAACAGAATTGTAGACTTTTAACCAATTATATGTCACATACTTTTTCACATGATAGCTACCCTAGTCCATTATATACTAGATTTCCTTTTGGGTTCATAATACCTATTGGTTTCTTCTTTTGGAGTTGTAAGTCTGTATCTTTTTACCTTTCTCTACTAAAGCTTTGGAGTTTTTTGTGGATTCTACCACTTTTTTATATAGGAGTGAAAAAGAGGGCATTGACAACTTATCATCATACTTTTGCAAATGTTTTGCAGCCTTTTGTTGTAATATAACTTAATTTTATTTTAATTTTCTGTTTACAGGTGATTTAAATTTCAGTGCACATAAAACTACTGCTAGACTTCCTGGGAAGTATGCGATTCCTCTGTGCCTCCGCAGGGTTTCGTCATCTGCTCCCGCTGCTGAAGGCAGCTTCCTGCGCTTGCTGGGGACTTGCCCGCTGGGGAAGTACACCACACTTGTGCCAAGTGTTCCACCTGGAACATGGGGGCCTTGCCCTGGATGTGGGCCATGCTTCACGGGCCTGGCACTGTGAGCATGCCTCCTCTTGGACATAATCCTTCACAGGCAGAACCAGTGTGTATTCAGGCTGAGGCTCTGTGCTGGAAGTATTGGTAAAAAAGAGGACTGTTGCTGATATTGGGATAGATACTGGGCTGAAACCTAAGCCTGGAGCTGTGAAAGTGCTCAGGAAGAAGAGCCTGCTGGGAACTGGGCTGCACTGAGGATGGCAGAGCTGAGAGATGGAAAGTGTGGAGGGAAGGCCTCAGGAAATGAGCCTGATCTCATCTCTGGCTGATGAGTTCTGTGAGCTATTCAATCATCTTTTCACCTCCTTTGGACTGTCATCCATGACCAAAGATGTCCAATTAATTTAACTCGGCAAATAAAGGATGGTTGTTTTTAAGGTAAAACACAGTTTTCAAGCAGTAGAAGGAGCCAGGAATGTGGAGGAGACTGCAGAAGAGAAATAAGGTAAAAGATGCACTCGGTGGGTTGAAAGGTAATGAATGTCACAGAATGACATTAGTAAGGATACTATTATTATCTCATGTATGTTTTCAAACATTACAAAACTGCTACTAATTCCTTATGTACAAATGTTTTCTAGACACTGATTTGAAAAGTAAACCAAATATGAAATCTTTCCAAATTAATCTGAAAATCTAGCAGGAGAAGCCAAGAATCAGGTAGCTCAGACAATAAAATTGATATGTGTTATAAAAAACAATAAAATAGCAAAAAAGGAAAAGGTGAGACAGACAGCAGAAATTGCTTTTCTGCACAGGTGTCTGTAAAAGGACTCTAGAACAACTTTCACGTGCAAACTGTGAGAAAATGAAGTAGGAGAGGGACATCTAGGGTAAAGCCTTCCGGGCGAAAGGCTAAGCTGATGAACAGGACAACGAAGAAGAACCCATGAGCCTGCAGTCTCGTGAGTAAGAGACACAGGGGAGGTCACACAGAGCCTTAAGGAAGATCAGGTAGACAGTTTCAAGTACAGCTTCTACCCTGAGTGAAATGAGAAACCATTAAATGTTTTGAACCAGAAAAGTGTGGTGGTTGTGCTCAAAATACACTGAGAGATGGCAACAATGGAAAGGGAGGGCAATTGGACCTTGTTAGGTGCCATCTGTGGGAGAGATGACTGTGCTGAGGAAGGTCGTGAGTGGAACTGGGAAAGAACAGGAACATGGGACGTCTCTGTGTGCTGCCATGACTGGCACGATATGATCAACAGCCTTCAGTTTAGATTACTGACTTTGGACTTTCTCATACTCCCTTGTCAAGTGCACCATTTCAGCAAATCTTGTCAATGAAACTTCAAAATGAATAAAGAATGTATGACATTTCTAAGCATAGAAGGTGGGTGGGAGATTAACAAACTATCACATAAGTAATGAGATGAGATCTAGTCACCTTCCTAAGGCACATTCTTGAATTGATTTTCTTGGTTAATCTTCACAACAACTTCATTCCACGCACGTGGACACACTGATTCACAGACACGTAGCTGCACACAGGGACTACGGGTGTCACCAGGATCCACAGTTAATGTCTCTTTCCTTCAAAGCTTTTGTGTTACCATTAAAGATAAACGACTAAATGGAATGATCTTTAAAGAGCAAGAAAACAAGAAGTCACATGAGATTTTCTTCCTTCTTACAGTACAGCATTAGCTTAAAAACTGAGGATGAGAGGGTGTCAGGAAAGAAGAGTTAAGATTCCACTTTAGACGAAAGATTAAGATTTTTTAAAGTGGAAGGAAATCACAGAAAGTCTGTTGACATTAGCTCCTGTGTCAGGATTGTCCACAGCAGGAGCCTGGCCCTGTGATCAGCTCCCCTGGAGTGAGGTGGGGTGACCCAGGGAGGTGTGGGAATGTCTGAAGAGCCCGCAGAGGGCTTGGGGGAAAGCATATGTCTGTTTTGTATTTCCGTGGAGTGAGGATTGACTACCATCTTTTCACTTACTTTCTTGATTCCTGGAGTTTTGCATTTTTAGATAATTAGACAATCTGATTTTTATTTTTTGTTGATCAAACTCGAGGCAACCCATCTCTACTTTTATTTGTTTATTATTTAATTTATTGAGCTTATTGGTACATTTTTGGTGGGATTTATGATCCCATTCATCATTTTGTTTCACTGTATTTAATTCTTTCCTGACTGTTCCATGTGCTTTTTCAGGAAGGGCTGTCTTGCCATCTCTACAGACAGATTGTGAATGTTTCAGATAGATCTGAGTATTTTGAGACCTGGCTAAATACTGCTCTTTCTCCAGGGCCTTCCCACTTCTCGATAGCTGTTAGTATCAATACAGATGCACCCTGCAAGCAGTTTGAGTCACTGCTTAAATAGATGTTATAAGAGAAATTTTAAATTTGTAGGAAAATTGGGTGGAAAGCACAGTTTGTTTTATTCCTAACATGTTGAATTAATGTAGCACATTTGGTAAATAAACATCAACACATTATTATTAACTGAAGTCTATAGTTTACATTAGAGTTTCTTTTTTCTATGAGCTTCAGCAGCTAAAGGATGTCATCCACGATAGTATCACAAAGAATAGTTTTATTCACCTTTAACTTCCCTGGGATGCACCTATTCATCTCTCCCTTTTGGGCTATTTTAAACTCTTATTTTTTATATGATCTAATAGTCTGCCATTACTCTCAAGATCAAACTTTAGACATTCCATGTTTCAGTCTCTAGATATATCTCCCTATCCTACCAGTTCACTTATATTTTCATCTATATTTTACATGCTTTTCAACTTCAACTTGAAAGTCTGATTAATTTCTTCAAAATGTAGCCAGGTCTACACCCCTGATCATGGCCAGGTCTCTCTGATCATTTTAGCTGGCCTTTCAGCTCACTTCATTTCTGGCCAAGTTCACCCACACATTTCAAGTTCATTGTGGATGTTTGAATTTTCCCTGCCTTTGCACGTGGGCTTCTCTTCTGTCCCCTCGGAGGTCGCAGTGCTGTGTCCTGGTGCTGTAGAAGGGTTGGCCTCACACAAACATCAGCTCAGTCTCCACCACCTACAATCTCTCCTTTACCCACTCGATTTAGCAGCAGTTCTTAATTCCCATAATATTTATTTAATCTTAAACCATTTTTCCTATAGACTCTCACAGGATTCCTATTCTCCTCATTGTCAATATACTTCATCTCCTATTTTTATCTGGAAATTCAATGTTATGAGATATGATCTTCTTCAACCTCCCAAGCACTTGCCTAGAGATTTAAAACATACATTCTCATCACACTTTTCTGTATCAAGGCAACAGTTTTATTTCCTCAAAATCAATTCTCAATCTAATATTTCATTACTTCATCCTTGTCTACTTTGGAATCTTTATCCTTCACATTTCAACTTCCTATTCTTTCTTTTTATTCTTTAGCTTATAATTATACTCAAATCTCTGTTGTTCATAAAACAAAATCTCTGCTAAATTCTACTAAAAATTCTATTTTCTCTTTCCCTTTACCCTCATCATCCAGATTTCTGAAACAGTATAGTACATGCATGTTACTTTCACCTTTTCATTTCCACATTTTTTCACCATCTTGGCGAGTCTGCTTTCCTTTACCACACTATCAAATAATTCTGGCTTAGATTAACAACTGCCCAGGAAGAGCAGACCGGGAGTATGAGGGACGTAGCTCTTGAGAGTGGCCTCTTTACTGAGTAAATCTGATTTCATATGGCTAACCAACTGAGGACCTACCTCAATTCAGGTGATTTAGGGAATGCTGGTTAGCAGAAAGTCAGGCTGTTATTAGCTAATATGGCAGATAAGGAGTTTGAAGTAACTTGGAGTGGCCAGATGCACCCTGAAACTTGTGTAAAAATTTCCCTCAAGTGCTTGGCTCATCCTGAACATTGATAGGAAAATCAGTAGAACAGAGAGGGTGGAAAGGCCAGAGTGCCCGGCAAAAGGTAACAGTGGTAGAGACTCAGTTCTGAGTCTGTCATCGTTTTAAAAAACTGTCAATTCTGAATTTGTTAACTGGTGAGAATATTATTTTTAAAAGTAAGGGTCTGTAAATCAACAGAAAGTGAGAGTACAGATCCTAGAAGACTGCGCTTCATGAGGTTCTGGAGAAAATTATTTGCCTCCACGATACCCATGAAGCTCAGGTGCTGGAAGGGAGTGAAGAACGCAGCAGTAGGACACGTGTTGCTCAGTACCAGTAACTGTCTTTATTTTTATACCTTTGGACAATAACTAATTATTTAAATCAAGAACTATATTTTGTTGAACTATATTTTGACAAAATATAAATTTGCAACCAGTAGCAGAAATGATGAAATAGGCATAAATAAAATTATGTATATCTCTAGAAGATTAAGAATTTTAAAACAGGAAATGGTGCATAGTAGTTTCAGATAGAATGCGAACAAACAGGAGTCTGTATTATGCTCCCTCAGTTAACTGTAGCCAAACAAAAACATACAGGAAAAGCTGAAGAAATAACAGCAGAGATACACATCAAATATTAAAATAATTTAGGTTTACTACCAAAAAGGGGCAGGAGAAAAGGACACAGAGGGAACAGAAATCAAATAGTAAGTCACAATTCAAAATCTAATGATTCAAAAACATCATAAAGACACAATTGTAAATGTATATATTTAGTGATAGCTTCAAAACGTTTTAGCACACTGACAAAACTAAAAGTATATATAATTTTTAAACATATGCTGGGAATTGAAAGAGCAAGGAGAAAAATATAATTATAGATACACCTTGCTTAGATTTCAAAACTAAGTAATTAGATTCTAAGGAATTAAGATTTTCTTTCTCTTATTTTCAATACAGCATTTGGGGGGAAAAAAAACATGGTATAAATTGTGGCTTCCTCATGAGCTATATTCTGACAAAATACTTGGATGTGAGTTTGGCAACATCAGCCCTTCTAGAAGCTTTTTCACGATAAGAAATTCATGTTTAGTTTTTAGTTGCCACCTGGTTTTCTTTCCACAAAGTTGATATGATGATATTGGGTAAGACTTCTGCAAAATGCACTGTCTTATGCCATTTTACATGAAATTAGTTTCCAAGGATTACAAATGAACCTCCAGGTAGCAGACGAGTAAATGAATTCTTACCTTAAAGACGAGCTCTCCTACCAAGCCGTTCCATGTCCCATCTTCTTGTGGGCTTCCATACTTGTGATCCGGTGCAACATAAATTTCATAGCTGAAACCCAGGTAGTTGGACAGGGCATCCAGAACATCGATGGAGAAGCCCTGGTATTTCTTTGGCTTTCCCAAGACATTCTCCGAGACCATGACGAAAGGCTCTTCCTACAGGGATATAAGAAACATTCAATTTCATTCAATGTTGTTTCCTACAAGCGGAGGTTAATTCTTTAAAGAGATTTGCCTACGAAATATAAATGCTGTTTTACAGTTTCAAAGAACAACTCAGGAATATCATTTATGCATTATTGATACATATCACTGAAGAATGTCGCAAGTGACTAAAGTAATTCAGGCCATGAATTCATATTTCCTGCCACCTCAGAACTAATTTAAAATTCAGCAGCAATAAAGCGGATTTCAGAAATTACAGTTCGATAACCCTTATTTTAGATATTTCTGTCTACATTTATATATATATAGATAAAATTACATTTAACAGATAAACTCCACATACTCTGAAAAAATAAAATATTCTAAGAACATATAATTTAGTTAAAATTATATATGCTGGAAGTTATTTGCTAAGTAATTTTATAAATTTTATATAAACATGTATTTTCTTGCAAAAATAGCTTCTTTGCTTTGAGAAAATCACGGATCTTCTTGCTGAACTAATTTGATAAATTTGGCAAATTGATTTCTGGTGTCACCTCTCTCATCTGCTCCAATTTTGATTTTTCAAAATTAACACACTGGCCCTTTTCACTTCAGAACATTCAGTACTGGGAGAGCTCAGGTAATCTGAAACACACTGATAGGTGACAGAAAATTAGATAATCAATTACTTAATTTCCTGATCTAGCTCAGACTTCTTTCAGCAACCATAGTGTTTATAGATAACCATTCATGATCTGTGTAGTCCATGCAGCCCTTTGGGCAGGCCAAGATTATTCTTTGAGTCTAAGTTAGAATATTAAGTGATTTTCTCATTAAATCATTTTTCCTTTGGGATATCAAAAATAGCTTTCGTTCAGATGTGAAATGATATCACTTTGTTTTTGGCTTTTTACTCAAGACATTAATGTACCTTAGTGTCTTGTGTGCCTCATGTATTCATTGCATACGTTATATAAATATTATACACCTAACACTCAATTTTCTCCCCCCAGATTGTCATGAGATTCAATTTGTGAATTGCTCAGGGTCAAAGAGTTTTATTTTCCTGTGGTAATGCCTTTTGAAAAAAGTTTAGCTAGTTATTGAGCTATCCTCTTTTCATTTGTATACTCAGAAAATCAATGTCATCTGCACCCTGGTAACTATCTGAGAGCACACTTTTCAGAGAACCGAGACAGAAGGAGATATTCCTGACACTTGATAGACTGCAACAGACCGTAACTGCCTCTCTGCAGTTCTACAATGCAAAAAAAGAGATTCTAATCTTTTCTATTAAGCTACTCATTTTGTTGATATAATAATATGTGATGATAATGGATATTGATAAATTTTTAGAACAGTAGATAAATTTTGAGGGTGAATAATTTCTAGTAATACTGACTTGTTTATTATACATTTAGAGTACATGAATTAAGAGTTAATTTTCTGTCCTAATATCTGAAGGAAAGTTTGACATATTTTGGTGATTTTATTTTATTTACATATTTACAATTTTACAATAAAACCTCCAGACAATTGGGAGAATTTACTACTTTTCATTTAGTCGTTTGGGCAAAATACATACTTAGCTAATGGCTGTGCCTTGTGCCAATACAGTGAAGCAGATCCCAAACTCATCAAAGTCAGGTGGATTATTGGACTTCCAAAACAAAGAGAAAATCCAAGGAGCCTACAATATGATCAGGAAGTTTTATAATTAACGTTGTAAATGCTAGTTACAGAATTCAGGCATTTATTCATTTCTAGATTATGACCTTTATCAGTTTATATCGATGTATCAGCTGGGAAAGTGCTCATGACAGATCTTATTTGAGTGCTTTCCCTACCAACAATTTTGAGTCAGAAACATCTTCTGTTTTCATAAAAAATTAACAAAAACCCCAACAAATATATTAAGTTTGGCAGTAATACAATCACCAGAAAATTCAATAAATTCTTTGGGGTAAATGATACTTAAAAAGTAAGAGGTTAACTCCATTGCATAGCTAAATGATAAATATGGAAAAGTAGTATTCCAGTGTATACTTTTATATAAACTCTTAGTGCTTCCTTTTCTGTTTTATTCACATATCTTCGGAGCAATTATTTAATACATTAAATTAATACATGCTAAATTTCTTCCTAGCAATGAATTTCTTTGTTTATATGCAAATTTCTAGATAAACAGATCCCTTACAAAGGGCTGCTGTCAAATCCTTACTTAGCAATGCCAACAGGTACAGAATAGAAATGGTTATAGGAAGGCTCCTCTTAAAGAAAGCTGGTAAATTATTGATGAACATGTCTTTTGAATTTTATGCCCTGAAGTAAACCTTTATTACATCCTATCATTCCTTCTCTGGATCAATGTTTTAAAGCCTTATTTTTAAGCTCTAATATGGCATTAGATCTTTATTCATAAATTCTAAATTGGGCAAGTTGTTCTCCAGGAGGACAATCAGGCGATATATTAGACAGGTAAACAGCAATGGAAATTAGATTGAAGCTCTGGGAATTATAATAGAGGAAAAATACTTGTTCTTTCTCTGTGGCAATGCTTAACTTTCTTTAATCACTTTTATATATGTACCTATTTTCAAAATTTATTCACTCATTGACTTATCCATTTAACATCTGTTGAGCAGCTACTGCATCAAGGTACTGCACTCCACACAGGGAGAGAGGAAATAAAAAAGGCATCAGCACTGCTTTTTAAACAATTATAACGAGGAGAGGGAAAAGAGTAAAATAAAACAAAAGCCACACAGACCAAAACCAGAACTGAAATGAAAGTAAAGGCAGGCAGAAGAAATTTTGACAGAAAATTCCCGATCAGGTCTGATCAGCTATCTATGTCTAACGAATGGGGAGACTCGGGGACCAAGTGCTGCAGCTCCAGCGCCAAATATCTAATCGCAGAGGAGGTAACACGGCTCGTCTTCACTTCACCTTTGCACATTTTAATCTGTTCAGTCTTTTGGATTAAAAGCAAAGACGGCAGCATTTCAAGTTTTTAACAAAATTAGGAATTTACTAGACTGGTACAGACTCTGGATGCTTGATGGAGAAAACATACTAAAACAAAAACAAATCTCCTTTTATGGAAAACATCTTAATCATGAGACTCACATTTTTCCTTCAATTATCTTCCGAACTGATTTTACTCAACAAAGATCAAGAACACCAGGTAAAAGGGAATAACACTTTAGATATTAGAGCTAATCAACACAATAGATGAGAGAAACAGATCCTTTGAGTTCACATATTTGAATCTTCAGATATATGTTGTACTTATTTTATTTTGTTGCAATAAAGGACAGATTGATTCTTTTTTCCTTCCTTCCTTCCTTTCTTCCTTCCTTCCTCCATCCCTCCCTCCTCTCTCTCTCTCTCTCTCTCTCTCTCTCTCTCTCTCTCTCTCTTTCAGAAAAGGTTTCATTGTAATCCAGGCTGGCCTAAAACTCGAACTTCCAGGGATCGCGACCCCTGCCTCAGTCTCCTGGGTGCTGGTGTCACAGTCACGAGCCACCACGCCTGGCTCACAGCAATTGTCCTTCTAACTCGTAGGAAACTGGAAACTATAAAAAGTGCTGGCGTAAAGTCTAAAAAGAGCCAAATGGAAATCTGAAAATTAGAAGACACTGACCAAACTTAAGAACTTAATGATTGAGTTTATTGGTGGATGAAGAAAGAATTGGCAAATTCTCATAGGTCAAAATAAATTTCTACACTGCAACAAGAATAAAGAAAAGAACAGAAAATCCCAGGACAAGAATAAAGACAAGCGGTGCAGTCATTTCAAGACTGTGAAGCACATGAAGCAGCAGGAGCTATCACTGATCCACACTGGCTATGTGTCTACTGGGACAAACATTTTGCAAACATTTTGACATATAAGACGAGTATAGAGATGCTAATATAAAAATTAAGATTGCCTATCTTGGAGTGATAGATAAATATTTATCTAGTATGCAGGCATGCATAAGCTAAGTTTTAGCATTCCATTTTTGGGTATAAAGAATAGAAGGTACTGGATCCCAAAGTATATATCCAAAAATGTCGACAGCAGCAGAGTTCGTAATTACCCAAATCTGGAAAAAAATATGAAAATCTGAGTGCTTGTGAATATGGAAAAGATAAACATATTTGGTATATTGATACAATAGAACACTAAATAGTTCAAAACTTAAGAACCTGGAGCTATATATGACTATGAAAAAAATTTTTAAGGAAGGATTTCACTGCAAGTGCTGTCACAAGACAGTAATTAATTTATGCAATATTCAAAACTAGTAAAATTATAATACTGCAGAATTCAGATTTTCTTCCCTGCCCTATCATGAGTGCCTACAATCCTAGCACTCAGGAACCCGAGGAAAAGAACAGGCCCAAGATCCTTCTAGGCTCTACAGTAACCTCAAAGCTGGCCTGAAAATTGACACCTTGACAGGGAGATATTTTAGGAAAATGACAGAGGTGATCACGTCCAGGTGGTCAGCTCAGGGATGCTGGGAGGGTGGGAGCAGAAAGACAAGATTTTTATTTTTAGTTCTAAGGAGTTACTCATGAGTAGCTTATACTTTTGGGCATGTGTATCGTATTAAAATACAAAACAAAGAAAAAATTATTGCCTGGGAGCATGTGGAAGCCATGTTAGAGTATTTGATTTTTATTTGAAAGAGATCAAACTTTGTGTAGAATATGATCATAAAAATTAATTTTGCAAAAAGTAGAGCATAGAATACTTTGTAGCAAGAGGGAGGATTCCTTTACTCCAAATGATAAGAGTTCATGGCCTGGGTCTATTTAACATACCTTTTCAAAGTCAAATTTTATAGCATTGAGTATTCAGCTATAAAGACAGAGAGGGAGAAAGCAAATTATCAAATGGTGCTGTTGAAATTCATTTTCCAGCAATTAGTTTCCAAGAGTATTAATACGACTCGAGTGTAAATTGCTGAAGATCTGTCTGCTAGTTACATGAGAACACATGGCTGAGTATGACCGGCAAGCGCAGCCCTCAGCGACGGGGGAAACGAGGCTTCACAGAGCAGCAGTCGTTCATCAGTCTAAGTGCATTAACACGAGCATCCAGCGACCTGCCTGTGGAAGGGGTGTTTCAGCGGTTGATAATTTTTATATTAGCAAGGATTTATTCACATCACTTGGAGGGTTATTAGATAATAACTTCCTAATTCTGAATTTGTATTCAGTCACTTTAAAAACCTCACGTTAATTGCTTAGTTGATTTACAACACTGTTTGCAGCTTGCAGATTTTGCAGTTAATTCCCATATTTTAATAATATGTGATATTGTTAGTGAGTGATAGAGTTTTTAAAACGTCTGATACATTTGATAGGTATAAGCTACCAGCTCTTCTGCCAAGGCTTTATCAAGGGCTGTTTAGAGGGTTCATTATGCATTTACAGAATGCCAGGAAAGCCAAAGCTGGAATGAATCACTGGAAATTCTTTAAAATTCTGCTCACACACCACGGAAAGACATTAAAGAGAGAAGGAGAATATTTCTTAATGGCTTGTTTAGAAATGTTGTTTCATAACACATGCTCTTGGCTGAAGCAAACAAGGGCCGTCTTTATGTGTGTGTGCTCTTACACTTTGCTTAGGGGTGACACATTCCTCTTTGATATATGCAGGATTAATGACTGCCATTCTCCTTGGAAAAACCTCATCCTCTTTTATAGAGCATATACAAGTGTTAGAAATTTTTATACGTTCCAAAAAGGCTGGAGAGAGGGAATATATTATTAAAGAGATACCAAGACATGAGGAGAGGAAAACAAACATAAGGAATCGTTAGAAAGGAAGAAATAACTCTTGAGCTGTGAACGATATATCTGAGCAGCAGGAGGAAGAGAAAAACAAATCATAAGTATATGTGATAAAAGTATCTTTATAAGAATATTTGCTGGGAGCTTTTATGGAAGAGTAAATGTTTAGGAAACAGTGCTAAACTCATATTTTTTTAAAAAAAATCATTTATAGGGGCCGGGGAGTTAGCTCAGTGTTTCCGGCGCCTGTCTTGCAAGCGCAAGGACCTGGGTTCGATCTCCGGTAACCACATACCTATACTGGGCGTGGAGACCCACACCCAGCAGCAACCAGTACCACATACCACAGTGCCGGGCGTGGTGGCTCACGCCTGTAATCCCAGCACTTGGGAGGCAGAGGCAGGAGGATTGCTGTGCTGTGAGTTGGAGGCTGAGCACAGGGCCAGCCTGAACCATAAAGCAAGACCCTGTCTCAAAAAAAAAACCTTAAAAAAAATCATTTATATATTTTAAAATATAAGATATATATATATATATACACACACACACACACACACAAAGATATATATATGATAAGATTTAATTTTAAGTGATAAGGTAAATTTAAGCATTTAAGCATCCTAATTTTCTTAGCTCACTATCTGACACATTATTTCTGGTTCTTACAGTTGAAAACTCAGTTAACTGAAAGGTACAGCTATTACCTCTTTGCCTCTTTGTGCAAGGGGCTTCATTTTAAAAAAAAAGATTGATTCTAGATTTGGTTTCAGACAATGAGATGGCTGCTGTTGTGATTTGGGAACTAAACGAAGATTGGACAAAACAAACAGAATTTTTAAATGAGAATAGGAGAGAAAATAGGTCACTTTAGTAATAAAAGTTTACCTAAGAGAGTAGGCAATTATACTGATCTTAACTCCTTAGTTTCCACTTAGGGGTTTTCCCTAGAACACACGGAAGTTCATGTTAGGAGACTGAGAGTTCACAGACCGTGTGTTCACTGTGTCCATGCTGAGAAACGCGAGACTCGGAGATCGCTGTCTGGATATCAGTGGTGGTCACTGTCTTTCTGTTCAGTGAACATTTTCATCATATTGCTGAATTTAACACCTGAGGGGATCTTACAGAGACCCACTTTCAAGATCAAGTTTGTTCCGTAAATATTTGTTAACAGTTTGGTACAGATTACTTTTCAGTTGCAATTATCTCAACAAATTTACTAAAAACATGTTTTTGAATACAGCATATTGCAGCTGTAGTGGGGGACACGCTGCACCATATATCAAGAGGACTGTAAGATAGGTAACATAGGAATGTGAAAGTACATGGCTTCACAAGGGGGGTATTATTCACAAATTTTATGAATTCATATTCATGTTAAATATTGTGAAGAAAATGATGTTTTAAAATGTCAATTGAAACTTATGACAAGAAGTATTCTGTCTCAGGATGTAGAAGTATTTAATGAGTGAGAAATGAAGCTCATGGTACAATGGAATGCAGTCACAAACCCAAAAAAGAACAAAAAGAAAAGTCATGTAAAAACTAAAAATATTTTAAGGGCACTGGCATTTCTATCTAAAACAATATTGCTGACAGGGAAACAGCTGAAATTTGGTAATTTATTGGGTAATTCAAGAGTGTGAATGCAAATGTACACTGAGAATACAGCAACAAATAACACAAGCCGGCATCTCTACCTCCCTAGACCTGCGTTCCGGAAGGCATGACAAAGCACACAATGAGCTTTATATACCTCATGTGTGACCCCTGCTGCCATAAACAGATGCTGTGTTTGCTGGATGTGGAGCTGGGGAGGAGGATCACACAAACAATGAGATGGCCACGTGGGTGAAAAGATGGTGCTTCGGTTAGGAAGCGGTGTGCACACATGGCCTGGGGGTGGGGGACAGACAGGCCAAGGAGGAGTCTCTGACGTGTTTGGGAGGCAGAAGGGAAAAGAAGGGAAAGTGCTGCAGTTGGAACTAAGGGGTGGGGGCTGGAGAGCAGGCGAGTCCAGGGGGTGCTGAGTGCGTGTGCTCAGCCACTGTGGGGACGTGGCTGCGATGTCTACTGAGATGGAGGCCAACGAGATGGGAACTGTGGGCTCTGAGCAGAGAAGAGACATGGTGTGACACATTTAACAGATTGCCAGACAGCTGACAGTTACTATTGACAAGAGACTGGAGAGGGCAATGGAGGAAGCCAGCAGATCAATACGGAGTCTTTTTGCAATAAATCACGAGGGAGCTGATCTCACTCGCAGCATATGGATTTGGACGGTGGAATCAGATCTGGTGAGAGGTGTTGATACATCGGACATGAGCTGACAGTTCTGACCGGAAGGATAAGAAACTGCGAAGCTCTCTCAGCCTTAATTCCCAGGGACCCTCAGAGGAGGGCTCGGTATTTAGGGAAGAGACAGTCCCAGATCCTCCTTCAGCATTTTTTATTTGGAGTGTGTAACACGATAGTTCTGTTAGAAAAACTATAACTTTGAGTCAGTAGACTCCAGTCCTCAAGGTGCATGCTCAAAACAGAATCAAAGATGATAATTTGTAAAATCTTGCAGCATTCAATAAAAAATTAATATATATTCAAAGTTAATAAAGGGAAGCAGAAAAATGTATCTTTTAAAAGACTGTACACAATTGTGGCTCATAATCATTGAAAATCAAAATAGTATTTATTAGAAGAAATAATAGTCATTAAAATATAATCTTTGAAGCTTAAATTTTAAATGGACAAAGTTTAAGAGCAAAGGTTGAGGGTGAATTATTTTTCTTCTATCACTACATCTTTGTGAGATACAAATAGGATGAAAAGTATTTTATTTATTTATCAGATGGGCAAAGAAGAAACAGAATGTTAATGTTTTTCACCAGCGTGTGGAGAAGTACACACCTGCTTATGTCAAGCCAACTTTGGAAGTTTTTCAGAAAACAAATACACTGCAAGAAAACAAATGCCTTCAGTTTTTGTCTTATGCCACTTATCAGCTCTGGATAAAAGGAAAAAAGCATCAATAAGTACAGGAATATATAAAAAAGACCGAAAAGACTAAAAAAGACTAAAAAAGGCTTCTAGGGGCAAGTTGAGGACAAGCCGAGTGCTCAACAAGTAGGGACTGACTTTTACCCACACAACATACTGTTACACAGCCCACCGAGTGGTGGCCCCGGTCCCAGGGCCCTCTCACAGTCATCTGTACTCAGAAAAGCTACAGGTCTTTTTTTTTAAGACCAAGAATTCTTTTAAGTCTGGAGTATGTTTATTTGCCTTATAGACAGATTCAAATTATTATTGTAAAAATGTTTGTTTTTGTATTAAACATAGTTCAATGAGTGAAAAATAAAAAGTCAATTTGCAAGTAGATTTTGGGAATTATATAAAATTTTAGCTAAATACATAAATGTTTGAAACAGCTGTGATATATGGTAGTTGCAAAAACTACTATCACATGTCTTACACAAAAATATGAATAGTAAAATCATATGTAAATTGAAATGAGAAGAAACTAAAACTGTCCACAGCTTGTATGTTTATAACTGGAAAATTAATATTATTAATAATAATATCAGCAAATATTTATACTTGACTTAGTGTGTGCTTGGCACTTTGAAAATGCTTTTTGTGTATTTATACTCAATAGTTCTACAAATTTAAGACTAAATAATTACTTCCATTTTTAATAGATAAAAGCTTAGCTATTAAGAGCTTAAAATCTTAGTAACTTTTTCATGAAGCAGTTATGGATGTTGTTAAATTTTATTTATGATATTGTCTAGGTTCTTGACATTGGATGTAAACTATTATTTAAAAAAAGACTGCCTGCAGATGAATGAATCTGAAGCATTAGCAAGAAGTCAGGGGTGGAAATACAGATGTGTCCATAATGTTCAAGGAGGGAAAGGGACTTGTTCTGGGGTGAGGTGCAGCAAGAGCCAGGGAGGAGCTCTGGAAGCAGAGAACCAAACCAAGAAAAGAGAGATGAGGAGAGAGTGAGGAGGGAGGAGCAGGCGAGGGCAGAGTTGTGGGGGAAAGATGCCAGGGGTCCCAGTGCAGGTGCAATGCCCAGAGAGTGAAGCCTGAGAGCACCCATTCCACTGGTCAAGGAGGAGACAATAAAGACGTCTGCAAATCAGCCTTTAAGAAGAAGGAGAAGGAGAAGGAGGAGGAGGAGGAGGAGGAGGAGGAGGAGGAGGAGGAGGAGAAAATTCAGGCCATAGTTTGGTGTTTTCAGGATGAAAATACATGATAAAGCCGAGAGAACTGAAGAGTCGAAGACATGTTCAGGAGAAAAGAAATAATAAAGGAAATTCAGGGTCGAAGAATGTTTTTAACCGTGAATCTATTTTCAGGCTAAAGGTGAAGCAAATAAAAATATAACAACCCAAATGCCTTCTTTTGTGCATCTCAGCATCCTTATCACTTCACACGCATCGCCTTAGTTAGTTCCCAGAATTCTCTGGCATCGTTATTGTCATGTTACAAATGAGAGAACCGCAACTTGAGAGTAGAGAAGTAACGTGCTTGCGGTTACAAAGCTAGTGAGAAGGATGGAACTGGAACCCAGCATGGTCTGGTGCTGAAGCTTATATTCATGAAGTTTATCAGGAATAGACTCTATTTACCAAAGAGAGCAGAAATTACATGTCAGGAGAGAGGAGGAGCTTGAACTAACCCTTAAAACAGGGAGATATCTAAATAAATGCCCCAGTCTTTTCCTCTCTTCTTCCCTCCTTCCCAGTTCCATACCTCTAAATTTTTTTTAATACCCAAACTACAGATATTCACACTTCTTCCAAGCCACACTTCAACTTTAGGCCATAGTTTTGACACAAACATTTTTAATACATAAAAACTTAGCTATTAAGTTTTTGTTTCACTTTATTTTATAGTGAAAACATTTGAAATTCTGTCTGAATCGCCCTTTTCTGAGTCAAGCAAAACCCTTCTGCAAATCAGATACTATGAAGCTTCCTCCAGCAGTTTCCCACTAGTTCCAAAGAAGAAACATCTGAGCCACTGAAGGTCGAAACACTGGCCCTTCTGCATTAAATTGCAATATGACCACTGATTCTGCAACTGAGTTACGAATGAGTGACCTCCACTTATTTTTGTAAATAAACCTTGTCCTTTTTCCTTACTAACTGGAGAAAGGAAAAGAGAAAAGTTTTCCTTTTGGGTAGTAGCCAGTCATTTTCCTGAACAAAGATACTCTTTTCCCTAAAAGGAGATCTGGAGAGAATAAGACACATAATCATTTCACTAACCCCCCTCCGTATCTTTTGCAGAAACTACTCATGTGATTTCATCCACCGGCCTGGCAGATCTAAGGGTTTAGGAAGAGGTGACAGGTTTTCTATTTCTAGTGAGCTGAATGCTTTCTGAAGAATGTACCTTTTTCTTCTGATTCTATTATGAAGCACAGTGGGAAACTTAAAAGAAAAGATCTCCTGCATTGAGGCCAGAAACAGAAAAGCGGAAAGCAGAAAGGTGCTGATATTTGAAAGCTAGAAACAAATCTGTGGGGATTTACCAAAAAAAAGTGGAGAAGCCGGATCTTAAGGTTACAAAAGCAATATTCTGTGTTACACAAAATGAAGACATATAAAGAAATATTACTAGAAGTATTACTAAAATGAATGGTACCTTGCATAAAAATGACCTCTGTGTGAACTCTTCTCAGAAGGAATATGGATATAGGCTGTAGCATTGAATTAGTTATGGAAACACATATTAAAAATCAGATTTTTATAATTTGCTGGAAAGAATAAAGATGCAGGAATATTTTCTACTACTGTATTGTATTGTATAATAAATTGGAATGCTTACCACTCAGCCTTTCCTAATACCCCATCTGTGAAGCTCTTCACTAAATAAAGAAGATATCAATTACAAATGATTTTTTTTTGCTTAAAAAATGAGCATAGGTCCTACTCAGAATATACTTTAGAACTGTCCCCAAATATAATACCGCATGTACTGAAACAGGTTTCTAGAACTGGATGAACAAGGTCATTCTCAAAATTCTGAGAAAAAAAGAACTCAGAAAACAAAGGGATACTTTTCAAACCCTTTCCTCTTGATAGGTGATCAGTTTTTTTATTCCCCTTGACTTTTATAAAAGTAAATGACCTTGCTTTCAAATGCTAATTGGTTGCTTCTTTATTCCCCCCTGGACTTAAGAGCATTCAGCCTCAATACTTCATCTTCTTGAGTGCTTTATTGACCATAGTCTTGGAGATTACATTTGGCTTGGAACAAAATAACAGGTTGTTATTTTTAATTGAACTGTAGAATACATTACATAAGAATCTATGGGGAAAATTTTTTAGTCTGAGCATTTCATTTTCCCAATTCAAAAATCAGGCAAGTAGCAATGTTTTGAAAGATAAGAAAAAACAAACAAACAAACAAACTACTCTTTGAAATGTACAGAATATTTGCTGATGCTAACTATGATCATCTAGTGAATTCGACATTTCTTGATAAAAGATTTTAAACATGCAAGAATCATATTTTAGTTCAAGCATGATGGACTTTTTGTTCCAGATTAGAATAACTACTCGGCAGTTTATGTGGAGATGTTGTGAAACAACAAATTAAAACTGAAATCTCTCTGTTTGGCTGATCATTACAATACCCAGGGGATGCATTCTGAAAAAGTACGCAGTTGCCTTCCTTTCCTCGATGAACTTTTCCATTTCTGGGGCCTCTTACAGTCTGGTGCGTCTCCCCTTGACTGCCCTGCCCTTCCCAGAGGGAGCTGACTTGTAACCGTAGCTGACAGATGACTCAACTGTTTCCATCTGGGGTGATTTCTGGAGGTTTGTCCTCTCACTTCCGACCACCCTGGAGTGCCACTGAGTGTAACACACAGTGGTTTGGTAAATGTTGCTCTCCTGGTGGAAACTTGTTACTGTGCCTTTGAAAGAACCCTCCTCCCACCTGCAGAGCAGCTTTCTCACTGGTAAGGCTGCTCTCCAAGGCAGTGGTCTGGAGAAGGATTAGAAAAGCATACAAAAGTTGTGAAAACATTCTTTTTACTTTTGCAAACTAAAATCCACTTATGAGACTGTAATGTTAAGGTTGCTTCCTCTTAATGGTTGGAAAGATTTTTAAAATGTAAAAAACACAACCCCTGTGGAGAACAGTTTGGAAATTTCTCAAAAAGCTAGGATTGGAGGTCCCATTTGACCCAGCCATTTCTCTGCTAGGTATATACACACAAGAATTAAAAGATTCATATCACAGTGATGTATGTGCACCCATGTTTATAGCAGCCCAATTTGTGATTGCTACGTCTTGGAAACAACCCAAATGTCCATCAACTGGAGACTGGATAAAAAAGCTGTGGTTCTTCTACAAAATGGAGTATTACTCTGCCATAAAAAATGATGAGTTTTAATCATTTATACTTAAGTGGACATACCTTGAGGACATCCTCATAAGTGAAATAAATAGGTCACAGATGTGTAAATATTATATCTTTTCTCTGGTATGAGAAAATAAAGGTGTAAATGAGTTCTAGAATGTATGTTATATATTGTGAAATACAAAACATCCAAAGCATAATGGAGTGAAGGGGGAAAACAATGAGATCATAACAAAAAAGAAAGGAAAAAAATGTATATATATAGGGGGTGGGGGGATAGGGTGGGTAGGGCTATGGGAAAAAATGAGAATTAAGTTGTGTCATATACTGGTACAAATTCTCATTGTTGAATGCAATCATGATGTGTATATGTCATGTACCAATAAAGATTTCATTAAAAAAAAAACAAGCTAAACAGATTTGTAGAAACCCCTTTTGCATCCAGATCTTTCATGTGTGCTGAGCAGATCTCTGGGATTGTGGAGGGAAGTGGAATGCTGCAGGTCTGGAGCTGAAACGATCTCGGACTGGTTTAGACCTTTTAGAAAAGTACCCAGTTTCTTTTGACCTTTGTATCTGACCTAACACTCTTGTGATTATTGGGTAACACTTTCAGAATTTATTGTATTGAGATAGTGTCTAAAGTCCACAGAAGAGATTTCTCTACTTTCCTTTTGTGAAATGTATTGATCTGTGAATTTCTTTATTCTTAAACTTCCTCCAGTGAGCATATCATCTGGGGGTAACTTGAATTTGTGATTCCAGTCACTTCATTTTAGCTCAGAATAAAAACTATTTCTTGTAAAGCAGAATTGTTATTTCTCACTGATGCAAATCAGGAAAATGTTCCTTGTCTTTCTTTTTGCATTTATTTATATACGCAGTGTTATATATGCAGTGAAATGACAATAGCACTGTGTGTGGGGCTCAGGAGTGCCAAATGAACATGGGGTGTTCTAACACAGAGCTGGACCTTCTCGGAAGCTAGGACAATACCGAAACCTGGAATAGCAAGCTGTGTGGCAGGGTCCTAATTCTGCTCACCTTGTATCAATTAATTGCTACCAACATAAAGATACATTCTATATCCCTTCGTAATTCTAAAAAGTAACATCAAACTCATCAGCACTGCTTTAGTTTTTAAAACTTATGCTCACGTTCTTTTCTGAAGAATTTTGGTTAGGGCTGGTTTTGTGTTTTTGTGACTACAGTGAAATTCCTGCCTTTCCACAGAAAATGGAAAACTTCAAGGTCACCTTAACATTCTTTTTTCATATTCAGTGGCACACTGCATTTCTGAAAAAAAGGTATAATATGTTGACACTGTTTTGTCTAGACTATTGCAGAAGACATGAAGCCAGTAACTTACTGTTTTTATATCTTTGAATTTGTTAACGACTCGGTAAATCTCTAGCTAAAGTCTTAAAGAGACGTGGTAAACCTATTTTTCAGAAGTGAATTATATATTCCTGAGATACTGATTCATTTTTAGTATGAGAATTCAGGTTTCAGCTCCAAGAGGAAAAAAGGAGGGTCACGCACAGCTGCCCTGTGCACAGTAACAACAGAAACACACAGTCCGTCTTCAGAGTCGGCGTGATGCAAAAGAAAAGGAAAGCGTCGCGCCGTTGTCATGCATGAGTTCTCCTGCTTTCATCCAGTCAGCACTGAAGTGAGTACTATCTCAGTGCTGCTATAAATTACAAAGTTTGCATAGGCCATTATTCTCAAGTGCCTGTTTATAAAAATCACATTTCCCCCTTTTCTCTCACACAAGATGTCTACAATCAGCAGAAGAGACAGAGCAAAATATGAATACAGTGTAAATCTATGCCTACTGATTACACTCCTTCAACAATAAAAAATGAGCACCAGTTTGCTTAAATTTGAGGCTCTATCAGAGTTGTGACAATGGCATTCTAACCACTGATAAATATTATCTACATTATGTAATGCTACCTTCCTATCACAGACAAATTTCTTACAGAATTATTTCTAAAAGGGCTCTTTAAACAAGAATATTTTATACACAGGCTGCTGATATTTTATATATTTCAATTACTTCAGGTGATATCTCAGTTTACTTTACAATATTTTGAGTTTTTTGATAAAAGATCATGGCTCTATGCTTTTGTATATGCTTTTTACATCACAGGATGGTCTTTCTCTTTTATCAGTGCCTTTAAAATTTCTGCTCCTCTTCCCAAACTAATTTAAGAATCATCCTTAAAGCCTGGTCCACAGACATATATGTGGTGTAAATGCTTCTTTTATTTTCTTCTCTATTTTCTTATATATTTCAGATATGTAAAATGTTAGAACATCATTATCCCAAAAGATATCTTGCTCTCACTAGCATCATCTTTCAATTACCTGATGCTCTCTAGTATGAGGCAATCACCGGTCTGCTTTATACCTCTACAGGTTTCTCTCTTCTGCACATATTTGTAGAAAGAATACAATATACGGTTAATCATGACTAGTTTTTTCTAATGAGTATATTTTAAAGGCTCATTCATATTATCAGTGTGTAATCCATTCTATTGCCAAAAACATCTATTTGAGGGCAAACCACTTTTTGCATATCCGTTTTTTACCGGATAGACATTTGAGATGTTTCCATTTGAGGGAATGATGCTGCAAGGAACATTTGTGCTGAAGTTTTATTTGGAAATACATTTTCATTTTTTCTTAAGACTATGTTTATAGTGGAATTGTTGGATCATATAAGAACTTTATGTTTATTTTTATATTTTTAAAAAAGAGTTTCACAAAAAGTTTATGAATGATCAATAGCCTTGTGAAACATGTTCATCATTAGTTGTTGTTGAAATTCAAATTAAAAGTACAATGTGATTCCACTATATACATGTTAAAAATCTAAAACTTAAGACTAAAAATTTTGTGTTGGGGTGGATGTGGTGCAAATAAAACACAACCATGTGATCGATAGGCAATCAGCTACTGGAAAATAGATACTAGTTTCTTATAGTTATGTCTCAGTCATTTCTAGTCTTGAACTGTGTGTTTTCTCAGTTTCTGTATTTGTCTGTTTGACATCCATTAATGACAGAGTCACAGGCAAAGTGGTTTACATCTCTGCCAAAATTAGACCCATTACAGTGAACCACCCCCTTATCTAACTCTCCAATTGACCTAAATCACCTCTAGTTTATAGAGACCATCTCTGTAATCTAAAGCCTATCAACAGTAACTCTAACAAATCTGAACTGTTCTTCTGTCCTGCATTCCCTTTTCCACAGTTTTCTAGGGAAGTGTAGTTGAAAGATACATGAATCTTTTGCAAGTAATAATGTCATTCCTACCAGATTTGAATTTTTTACAAAGCAACAATTACTGCCATTGATGTTTGAAAGTTTTGCAAAATTAAAAGTGCAGTGATTCTAGTGTGTAATCCTAGTACTGTGCGAGGCTGAGACAGGAAGATTGCAAATTCAAGGCCAGCCTAGGCAATTTAGCAAAGCATTATCTCAAAAAAAAAAAAAAAAATCTGGGGATATAGCTCAGTACAAAGGCGCTGTCTTTAGTCCCCACTACCAATTGATTTTAGAAATCAACAGTATGAGTTAGGTGTGGTGATGCATGCTTTAATCCAGCATTGAGGAAGCAGAAGCAGGAGGACTGCCAGGAATTTGGTAGCATGGGCTACATTATGAGTTCAGGACAGCCTGAATTACAAAGTGAGATCCTGTCTCAAAAAAAAATCTATAGTATGATCAATACCAGAAAATGAATTCAAACTGCAAGAATCAAGTAAATATATGGCCAGTCAAATTAATAGTATAAAGGGAAGTCACTTTTTATTAAATAGTGGAGCAGTATTCAGTTGAATGACAGTTTGCTTTTAATCTATACATCTCACCATATGCTGCAATAAACCTGAGCTGGATAAATATAAAATACCATTATGATTATGTAAAGTTAAAAAAGAACAGAATATCATATTTTAGCCAGCTGTGGAAGATAGTGATTCATTATTCTGAAGGTGAAAGAGGATATCAGAATTTTACAAAAATTGTTAAGTATACATTGCATAAAACTCAGTATAATCTTATATAGGTAACAAGAATGAATATTTGTTAGGTTCCATTAACATTTAATCATTTTTATAAATAGAGACATACTTATATAATCTGAATAATTTTTGGCTATCTATAGATTGAAGCCAATGCCTTTGCACTGAGCGATATTTGTCCAGTCTTTGTTTTGTTTGTATGTTTCTCTCTTTCTATCTCTCTTTTTCTTTCTCTCTTACTTTTTTTGTCAGATTGAATCTTTTATTTTAACATTCAACCCTCATTTAAAAAAAATTGGGGGAGAGTTCAACATTGGGTCACAGTCAACTAGGAAAACTCCTAGCCCAGAACCCGGCCCCTGCAGAAGTGGTGCTCAAGCCTTTGTGAGCTCTGTCACAGAAAGGAGCTGCATTTTCTAACTTGTTAAGAAAAATCTATCAGTATCTATCTGTTCATTCTCAAAGAGGAGAGGGCTAGGCTGTCAGGGAAAGATGTCCTGGCTTAGAACAGTGGGGTCCCCGAGGTGAAGCTGGGGCTGGCTGTCCAGATGCAAGAGGTCATGGGAGAAGTCAGCTCCGCGGCCCAAGAATTGCTCTCAGCTTGAGTCCGGTGGTGGCTGAGTTTTGTCCTCCAACCAAGTGTTCTTCATTTTCAGCTCCTGCTCTTCAGCCTGATGGATCAGACATGTGAGGTGGAGTTTCTGCCACTGTGGGCCTGTTGACTGCTCCACTATCTTTTTGCTGAGTGACTTCATAGTCTTCTCTTCTGTCAATGACTGGGTTATCCACTGGTGGGTTCTGATGAGCTGGCCATCCTCTCTGATCTCCACAAAGTTGATTTCCTCTGTCCCTTGGTTCCTGGTATTGTAGCTATTTAAATGATTCATCATCAATAAAGGAAGTGTCTGAGGAAGTTTCCTGGGAGGGGCCAGAGCTGGGTCCTGGCAGGACAGTAGCTGCCACTGTGATAACCCTGAAACTAAGCACCAGTGGCACTGGCATTGCCATGGCAGAGAACTGACTGTAGCTGTAGTCATCCTGGGCTGAGGCATCCCAGGGGCCCCCCTTGCACCTGCCACCACCATAAACCTAGATGCCAGCTCTGGCTCTGTGCCTGGAGACCACTCCTCGGGCACAGTGGGGACAGGGTAAAGGTATGGCTCCACTCCAGCCTTCTCCAGGAGGGAGAGAAAGTTCTCAGGGGCCACTTTCTCATCCCTGCCACCCTCCTCTTGTGTGATCAGGTTCTTCACCTGCAGGGCAGCACTCTTGATGGCAGCCTCGGTGGCACAGCATGGTGGAGTAGTGGCTGTGGTTCCCATAACAGTGCAAGAGAAGAAGACTTGGTCTCAGAAGCCAGTTTGGGGGGCTCAGAGTCAGAGGGACCATTGGAAGCTTTCCGGGAGAAGGCATGAGGCAGGAGCAACCAGATACGTTTTTACAGTCAGATTTTAGGTTAGGGAAGCAAGGCAGACAAACCAGTCCCCTCTCTGCCAGATTCCTGAAGGGTAATTTTCTTCTGCAGAACTTGAATCCCCCTGTGTAGTTCCAGGACCTCAATTTCCCTTGGTGTGGTCTTCTTCTTTGGCCTGGGAATCCTCAAAGGACTCCCCAAAAGTGGTGTCAGTGGCACCACTGACAGTGGGGAGCAGGTTGAGGCCAGGGCCTTGGAGAGCTGGCAACCCAGGCTCATCCCCTCTCCAACTCCCAACACTTCAGCTGGGCTCACTCCGGTAGGCAGGGGAAGCCTCCTAGGCCGAAGGGCAAGGGCAGAGGGTAACTCGATGTTTAATGTTTGAGGAACTGTAGAATCTTTTCTGAAGACAACTGTACCATTTTCTATCCCAGCAGCAGTGCTCATGGGTTCTGCCTTCCCAGTGCCCTTGTTAACACTCCTGATGACAACAGCCATACTAGCGGGTTTGCAGCAGCAGTTCGCTGTAAGTTGGATTTGTATTTCCAAGGTGGCAAATGATGTTGATACTGTTTTCATAGCTTAGTGACCATTTTTCTGTCTTCTTTGGAGCACTGTCCAGATACTCTGACAATTTTTAATTGGTATCTTTTACTTCATTGCATTGAAATGCAATTGTTCTTCAAGTATTCTATCAGTTCCTTGTCAGATGTACAATTTGCATATATTTCCAAAGGCTACAACTTTTGCTGTTGCCATTTTATTTGTTTGGGCAGCTTTGCTAATTTTACTAGGGATCAGGTCTTGGAACTTCACCCCCTGGTACCTCAGAAGTGACACTGGTCCACAAGCCATGCTCCTGACCATAGTGCATGTGCTTGCCCTGTAGTATAATTACAGGGTGTTTACTATACTAAACTGTGGATTTAGTTTGTTTTTTATAGCGACCACAGCTAATTTACTAAGAGTTATCACTCTTGCCTGGACTTCTTCACCAAATTTTACTATAAATTGTCCAAAGGAGCCCTCTGCAGATGTTGGGAGGAGAGCAACCAGAAAAAACAGTCAACTCCCTGTGCACCTGCTGGCTGTGAGGCCCCCACTCAGTGACACTTCTCATGATGCTTCCTCTCCCTACTGCTAAAGGGGACTCCTTTCAGAGGGGGTGAAAACACTGAAGGTCGCCAAGGTGCAGCAAAAGCAAAAGCCAAAGCCAAAGCAAAAAATGAGGCCAAGAGCATGAGAGGATGATGACTAGTAGCATTCTAATGATATAATGGCATGGAG
>PVIR01015106.1:0-38786 GCA_004026965.1 Petromus typicus | reverse complement strand
ACAACTGATACTGGAACAGTCCACTGAGCATAGCTCATGGGGCACATTGGTGATCACAGTTAAATTTATTGGTGTTATTCAGAGTAACAGCGCAGGGTGTTTCAGACAGGAGGGGTTGGGGGAGGTACTTGTAGGGTGGTGTTAATTGGAGTCTGATCTCCCAAGGGAATGGCCAGCGCTGTGAACTCCGCAGTCTCCCAGCCTATCAGAAGTCTTGGGAAGGCCTGGTTAGTTCCATTAGTTTGCCTGATGGTTTTATCTTGTAACATCTGGATCCGAAGGAAGTAGACATAATTTATTTACGTGTCTTGGTTTGGTGTAGTTTATTTGCTTTGTGAGTCAGGGTATAACTTAACCGTTTTTACCTGTTTTAGTTCTCACTGCTAAAATAATTTCAGTTTTGATAACTTTAGTTCTACAGAAATAGAAATTATGATGTCTCTTATCCTGCTTGTTGTTTTTTACAAATACTTATAAATGATCAGATACGTGACATTGTTTAATTGCTATACTGAGCAGTAATCATCTAGATAGGTGATGATTTAATTATATGATTAAAGCAAATGTAATTGGGCTATTTCAGCAGTCTTCTTTTATTTTTAAAAATATTATTTTTAACTGAATTATTCCCTAATTCACAAAGGAAGGTATTTGAAGATTACCTACTGTGCCAGAAAATGAGAGACTGACTTAATACGCTACATCTTGGTTTCTAGATTAACATATAGTTGCCTGAAACTACAATTTAATTTTCCTATTTTCAGTAAGGAGGTGTAGACATGCAATGAAGTCATGGTAATAGGATGCCAGTAAAAATGCTGCGAATGCTTCAAGAGTGCTGCAGAACTCAAAGGGAATGTACACATCTTTTTCAAAACTTTTTCCCTCCTAAAGACAGGAATACAGATTTGATGTTGGAATTCCCATCAACCATCATGAAAAATGAATAGAATTTGTGTAATAAAGTTGACAGAGAAAGGAAGTAGAAGAAACCAGTGTTCTTACGTATCATTGAAACTCAAGTATTCTTTTCCTCCAAAATTTATATAATTTTATGAGAAATATGTTCAGCTTGTTTGAACCACTTCTTTTCTGGGGTTTCTCTAACTACTTAAACTGACTCTTCTCGAACATAAAGAAAAAGTTAAAGTAATTATATATCAAAAGTATATCAGATAGAGCAACATCAGAAATATTGAATATTTAAGGTTTTAGGAAGTTTTAACCATGAGATTCTCCAGTTCTTATATGACATTACATATTTTCAAAAATTTTACAAGTGAGAACTTATTTGATCTTTTTGACAACTTATAGGCACAACAGGACAATTACAAATGAACTTATTTTAGGGACAAGGGAACTATGAATCAAGAGTTATCGCATGCTTAAACTCACTGACTGAATTTAAGTCACTTTCAGTGCTAAAATCCAAGTCATTCCTGGTCCAGAGGTTTTTTTCCTCCAATTCCTGAATGATAATTCCCCCTTTTCTCTTCCATTTAATGATCACAAAGGTGTAGCAAAGAGCCCTACATTTTGTAGTAACAATTGAAATTGAACTCTAAGTCACAATTTAATTAGGAAGTTTTATTTTTTAGAAGTCCCTCACTAAACATGATTAACTGTGAAAGTCTTGAGTTCTAATTATGAAGTGTTGTTCAAATTTGACTTCTTTCCTGTCAAATGAAAAGAAAACATATTATCTCTCTGCAATGAATTCCCCCCAGGGTCTCATCCAGCATAGCTGCTCTGTCTGCTTACAAATCTACCCACTATACAGTTGTTTGCTCCTTATTTTGGGAAGGAAAATCTTACGGCATCTTGAGAAGATTCATTGTTTTGTTCTTCTATATAAAATGCTTCCCTTAGATATCTAGGATCACCCCTACATGAATTATTATCTGAGAATAAATATCTCTAAAGCTTTGTATGAATTGGGAATGACTTGTTTGTCTTGCTTTCCATGGCAGTAGACTTGGAATATTTTAGCAAATAAAAATTAGGATGACCATTAAAATCTAAATTTCAAGCAAGGAATGAATATTCTTTATTATAAATGTAGTTCTTGTATTATTTGGGAAATACTTATGCTAAGAATTACTTTTTATCTGAAGTGCAAATCTAGCAGGGTGTCTTGTATTTTATCTGGCGACTCCTGTACGGCAGATATAGAGACTGGTGTGCTTACAATGTAGCTGCATCTGTTTCTGGTTTCTTCCTGTCATTTACAAAGCTGCAAAGAATTTTGCTTTTGATTGAGGAATGTCAGTCTGCATCCCTTGTTCGTGACTTACATTTGGCTCTGGGTTAAGTGGAAAGAGGACGTGAAGCTCCGTCCTACCAGAGCAGGTCAGGCAGAGGAAGCGGCCTCATGCCGCCCGCGGAAGTAAGCAAGACTTGCCCGCTCTGTGAGCTGGATGCAGGTCTCTGCCATGGCCCAGTTCCACGGGGCAGACTTGGGACTCAGCGGAGAGGCTGTTTCTTCAACCTCTGTCTTTCTCTTGCAATCAATGCCGTCCTGCTTAAACTAGCTGGAATGTTTGTCTTCTTTGTAACTGGACCTCGACCGATCCAGTTCCTAAATTATTCTAAGTAATTTGACATAGCTGGAGAAAAATCACATGTTCTTACCTATTTTAAGCTCATTAACACCATCATAAAAATAAACATTCATTAAAGAAATAGGGCCTTTATTAGATCACTCTAAATAATTTACATTTCAGCTCACCAAAAAAATCATTTTTGTGTTTTCTCTATTCTTAGTTCATATGAAGGAGATTATTTTTCATATTGTAATCATAAAGCAAATATAAATTCCTAGTCTACTTTGATGCCTCAACATTATACCACAAATGTGTTTGTGTAGTCATATTATTTCCCATAATTATTTCAGGAACTATTCAACATTTTTTCCAATTGACACATAATTCACTTAATTTTTCTTTTAGTATCGGATGTAAATTTTTTTTGCATTATTAATAATTCTTTAGTTAATAAGAGCATCTACCTACTTCTGAATTATTCCTTAAATTTCCAACAGTGGGATAATTGGATCAAAGGCTGTGAACATTCTGTGTCTCTTAGAAATGTTTTTCCAAATCGCTCCCTGCAGGGACGTGACAATTTTAACTGGGTGTCAAATTTATTAATGCTTAAATTAACAAAAGTCAGTAAAAGGTGAACATCATTAGGAATGTAAGAAGGTACAAAACTCTCCCAGTCCAGCCCAGCCCAGGGAAAAATGCACAGAACTTGTGACAGAAAGCCTTAAACAAGCTTAAGAAACATTAAAAATCTTTTTTAATATTACATGACTCTGATTCTCTAAAAGGAATAAAGTTTTCCACTTTAAAAATGTTTTAAAATGAGTCCTAGAATTGTATGTTATATATTGTAAAATAGAAAATGCTCAATGTAAAATAGGAAGAAGGGGGAAAATGTTGAGATTGTAACAAAAAAGTAAGGAAACAAGTTTTATGTATATGGGGGGGCGGTAGGGTGGGTAGGGCTATGGGAAAAAATGAGAATTAAGTTGTGTCTTATACTGGTACAAATCCCCATTATGGAATGCAATCATGATGTGTTTATGTAATGTACCAATAAAGATTAAAAAATTTAAAAAAATGTTTAAAAATGTCTTTGCAATAGTTGCTATAAATAGATTTTCTGTCTGTGCATCTATGTTTTCATTTGCTTCTTTTTTTTTTTTTTTTTTTTTTTTTTTTTTTTTTTTTTTTTTTTTGAGACAGGGTCTCACTTTGTAGTTCAGGCTGGTCCTGAGCTCAGCCTCAAACTCACATCACAGCAATCCTCCTGCCTCTGTCTCCTGAGTTCTGGGATTATAGGGATGAGCCAACACGCCGGGCACTGGGGTATGTGGTACTGGCTGCTGCTGTGAGTCTCCATGCCCAGTATTGTACGTGGTTAACAAGGGATTGAACCCGGGTCCTTGCACTTGCGAGACAGGCACTGGAACCACTGAACTAAATCCCTGGCCCTCATTTGCTTCTTTTTTTAAAAAAGTTTTTATTTTTATTTTTTAATCTTTATTGGTACGTTACATAAACACATCATATTGCATTCCATAATGGGGATTTGTACTAGAATAAGACACAACTTAATTCTCTTTTTTTCCCATAGCCCTACCCACCCCACCGCCTCCCCCATATACATAAAATTTGTTTCCTTACTTTTTTGTTACAATCTCATCATTTTCCCCTCTTCACCCTATTTTACATTGAGCATTTTCTATTTCACAATATATAACATACAATGCTAGGACTCATTTACATCTTTATTTTCTCATACCAGAGAAAAGATGCGATATGTACCTATCTGTGCCCTATCTATTTCACTTATGAGGATATCCTCAAGGTATGTCCATTTAAGTATAAATTATTCAAACTTATCATTTTTTATAGCAGAGTAATTCTCCATTCTGTAGAAGAACCACAGCTTTTTTATCCAGTCTCCAGTTGGTGGACACTTGGGTTGTTTCTAAGATGTAGCAATCACAAATTGGACTGTTATAAACATGGGTGCACATATGTCACTGTGATATGAGTCTTTTAATTCTTGTGTGTATATACCTAACAGGGCAATGGCCGGGTCAAATGGGACCTCCAATCCTAGCTTTTTGAGGAATCTCCAAACTGATCTCCACAGGGGGGGTTGTACAAGTCTACAGTCTCACCAACAGTGGAGAAGGGTTCCTTCTTCTCCACAGCCTCGCCAACATTTGCCGTTGGCTGAATCTGAAATAGCAGCCATTCTATGTGGAGTGAGATGAAATCTCAAAGTTGTTTTCATCTGCATCTCTCGAATGACTAATGATGTTGAGCATTTCTTCGTATGCTTCTTAGCTGCTCTTACTTCTTCCTCTGAAAAATATCTGTTCATTTCAGATGCCCATTTTTTAAAAAAATCTTTATTGGTACATTAAATATACACATCATGATTGCACTCCATAATGGGGATTTGTACCAGTATAAGACAGAACTTAATTCTCATTTTTTCCCATAGCCCTACTCAGATGCCCATTTTTGAATTGGGTCATTAAATTTGGGTGGGCTGATTTTTTTGAGCTCTTTAGATATTCTAGATAGTAGGCCTTTGTCTGAGGAACAGCTGGTTCTTATTTAACAAATGGAAAACTATTACTAATAGGTTATTTTTAAGAATTCAAATTAATATCAAATACTGAGTATGTATAAGGAAATTTTACAACTCAATAACAAAAACATTTCAAATAACCAGAGTAAAGAATGGAAAAAGGAACTGAATAGATATTTCTTTAAACAAAATGTGCAAATAAGCACCAAGAAAAAGGCACAGCTACAATATAGCATCTCAGATCTTTTATGGAGACTATTACAAAAGAGAGAAAGAACATAAGTGAAGACGGCAATGTGTAGAAAAGGGGACACTTATGTCTGATTAGTGGGGGTGTAAATTAGTACAGGTGACATAGAAAACAGTATGGAAGTGCCTAGAAATCATTTTTGTCTAAAAACAGAGTTACTATTTGACTCCCCAAACCACTTCAATATATCTAAAGGAAATCAGTCTCTTGAAGACATATCTGAACCCGTAGGCTCATCAAAACATTCACAGTGGTCAATTATGGAAACAGTCTAGGTGTCCATCAAAACATAGATGGATAAAGAAAATGGGGTGTGTGTGCATATAAGATGAAATATTATTCAGCATTACAAAAAGAAGGAACCATTGACACTTAGAAAAACATGGATGGATTTAGAAAACACTGTGTTAAATGAAATAAGCCAGGAACAGAGGGACAAATACTATGTGATCCTACTTACATGAAATAATCATAAATACCCAAATTCATAACAGAAGACACAACATTGTGGTTGTTAAGCACTGGGCAGAGCGTGGGGGGAATGGACAGCCAAAAGGTGTAGAGTTTTGGGTACACAAGGTGAGCTAAATCCTAGAGATCTTCTTATTCCACAGCACAGTGTGTATATTTCACAATATTGAATCACACTTAAACATTTGCTAAAAGGATAACTGTATATTAAGTACAACTGTAAATAAATAAAAAGGGAAAGAGGGAAAAAGAGAGACTTGTGGTAAAGAGTTGGCTCTGGTGAGAAAAAAGACTTTTTTTAAAAAAGAAAACTAAACTATTCTTTAGATATTGTTCTAAAGCTTTCCAAATTTAGAGTTGATTCCAATTATATAAGCTAAGTGTTGATAAATTTCAGTATCACAGAAATTACACTAAATGAAACATTTTAGATACTCAACTCTGTCTTGAAGTATTTTCTGTGTGATGAGGATTGCTAATGTAGAAGAATTTGGGTGGTTCCCACTAGAAGGTAACGATTTTGGTTCCATTTGGAATCACCAAAATAGAAAAATGCTTTAAAGTGTTAGAGTTCTTCAGTACATGTTGCTATCTGAGCAGGAAATTTTGAGTAAAATTGATGACTGCATTGTTATGACTTCAGCAGAGCAACTTTACTTACAGTGGTGTTACTCCCTCAAGTGGACGTCACTGATTCTTTCTTTTTTTTTGTTATAAAAGACCAAGTATCAGATATTGCAGCTTTTGAGAATGACAGTTGCTGTCACAGTGGCTTAATCTTGCTTTGCACCATGAAAGCAGCTATAGATGATCCAGAATGGATAAGTATGGCTGTATCCCAACAGAGATATATTTACAAAAACAGCCAGCTAACCTATGTGGCCAGTCTGAATTTGCCAACCCCTGACTTCAGGAATCTGGTCTCAGATAACATCTCATAGTAATCCCATTTTTTAAAAGCACATCTTAGCATTAACAGGATTAGTGACTTTACAGTGAAAGAAAAATGCAATGAGGAAAAAATTGGTTTAAAAATGAACTCATAATACCTTAAAATGATTATATATTTAAGATAATCCAGAGCAATAAAGAAAAAGGATGCCAGTCCTGAGAAACAAACATGGAGGAACTAATGAGAAGCTGAAATGACTTTTGGAAATGGGCTCTTGCAAACAAGTGCAGCAAAATTCTAGCAAAGATTTATGTAGCTGGATGACACCCCTGGTTCTAGGAACAATAAAATTAGCACCTGTACCTTGGTTCTCAGTTTGCCCTAGTAGTACCTTTCTTAGAGTTTGAATGATTTAACAAGTGAGTTGCCAAGCAGCCTTAGTAAGTTCTGAGCAGTACTTTTCCCTCTCGACAGTGGACCACCATCCTTGGAGCTCATGATGCAAAGAGCTAATTCCTTATACTCTACCCCATGCCAATGTGAAATATGTGGGATGCTTAGAAGTTGGGTTTGGAGTAAGGAGGAAGAATCCAAAGTTAAGAGAACTCTCTTGAGTTCACTTAATTTGGGACATTCCATATTCAATCTGAGAGAAAGAAGGACAAGGCCTCAAAATGAATTCATTTTGCTTTATAAAAACTTACTACACTGTTCCTATAGTTTTCATTTTGCTTCTGACAGCTTATAACTTAATTTTGACGTGGCTCATGTCCAAGGCCTGGTGTTTGGAAAGAACCTTATCTTTGGAGCCAGACAGATCTGGCTTCCAATCCTGGCTCCTACCCTTGACCTTGAGTGAGCGAAACAATGCATTTTAGGCTGTCTCAAGAGAGGGACTGATTGTACACTGATGGGGTACATAGCAAGAGACAGTGTGTTCCTGATTCATGTCTGCTCTTGATTCTCCTTTTCTCCTCTATGCATCACAATTACAAAACAACAAATGAATGAGATCTCACCATGAATTAGTTTCAACTCTTTCATTTTCACTGGTAGGCACTTTGAAATTATTTCAAATATAGCTTTTCTATAAATTTACAAACATCAATCAGTAACTCAGTTTCTAACTCATGCTTTAGAATATTTTAAACAGTTGGGAAAAATAAAACAAGCGCAGGTAAACACAAAGGTAAATCAGCTCATTTCTCAGACCCTGGCAATATCAGTGGATAAGAAACTTGCTTGTTGATTAAATTTCTGCTGGCTCCTTGAGTTTTCTCGGCCGGTCCTTGTCTTCAGGTTGCCATTGTTGTTCTTCAGTTCCATACAATAAGAATCCTGGAAAGCTAGTTTAGCAGGAGATTGTCTCTCAGTCTAAATAAATTCCTTTCAGTGATTTTCCATCTCTTCCCTCACTGTGCCCATCTTGGCAAGTTTCCAGGGGCCCCGGTATATCCACAGTTGAGTACTTTTCTGCAACACACATGATCTCTATTATCACGCTCTTGAGTGAAGTGTCCTGGTCTGTTTAGTTCTGTGACCTACATATTATCTTTGGCATATCTAAAGTCTATACCGTGTTGGAACCAGATCTGCCTAGGAGAATGTGGAAGAGTGCATGAGGAATAAACTCCACAAACACATAGCTCTCTAGGGTTTACAAATTAAAATCTTTGTTTCAGAGATTAAGACCGGATGGAATTGTTCTGATTTAAATTATTTTGGGAAAAAGAGAAGTAAATTTCTATTCCTAGGAGACAAATCAGTAGTTTGGGAAGATATTAAGCAAGAAGGAGTCATTCTGTTTCCATTCATGAAATGTTTGCTAAATGCTTTGCATTACCATAATTGTCTTTCTAGTATTCAGAAGACAAGCAAGGGCTTCCTTTGTGCGTTCAGTTGTGATGGGTTTGTTCTAGGTAAGACTGCCTGAGGATTTTTCCAGCAAGTACCAGCACTGCTGCTGCTATTGGTAATGAACTTCCTCCACCTTTTTCTCTCCTGCTGCTTTACATTGACCTTCTTAATTACTGAAGAAAAAGAAATTGGATGTGGGGATAGGAAAAGTGTTTCAGAAATTCACTTTTCTTTTCTCACAGAATTGCTTAAGGAGCCAGTTGATTTGCATCACACCTTTTTGTCCCGAAGTTATTTTTTTTAATCAGTGGGAGTTTTAGAGCAATGTGAAGGTTTTGAGCACATGGGTCGCGTGTGTATTAGCCTATGGATAGAGGATTCCTGGCCTGCTCACTATACAGTGCCTGGTTATGACTTTGACCTCTTAGCCTACTTTGGAGAGTTATTTTTTTCAAGTGATATTGGACAAAAGAACACAGAGGACTTCTAACTGCAAACTGAATGATTTAAAGCAAACATTTATTTTCTCAGATTTCTAGAGACAAGAAGTCTCAAATAAAGATGTTGGCGAGCCAGCCTGTCGCCAAGGGAAAGCTCATGGGAAAGACCCTTCATGGTTTCTTAATAGTTCCTGGTGGTTGCAGGCAGCTGTTGACCTCTCTTGGCTTGTAGCTGCATCTCTTCCATCTCTGTTTTCATCTTCACATGGTCTTGGCTTTTGCCCTCCCATCTAAAGTTCTCTCTTCTTATAAAGATACTAGCCATCTGATTAGAACACATGCAAACTAGTATTTCCTGTGATTACATTTGTAATGTACTTGCATCTGTAAAGGCTGTATTTCCAAATAAGAGCAGATTCACAAGTTCCACATAGGGATGAACTTTGGAAGGACACTGTTTGAAGCAGTGCTATGTTTAAAGGCTGTTAACAGATTGCTATACTTAACTCTATAGCTCAAAGGACTTAGGGCAGCTATTGGCCTTGGGTGTCAAAACTTTCTTAGTTTTGTTTGCTCCGTGTTGTAACCCAACTTCTCCTGATGCCCTTGACCAGTAACTACAGTGTTGCTCAAATTCTGCATTCTATTCTAAGGAGATGATGTTTTGCTGCACATGGTTCAGCTTAGTACAGGGCACAGATTTCAAGAGTCCCACATGCCTGCCTCCTACCGTGAATCCCTCTAGACTGTCCTTTTTCAATTAAGATGAATAATTTCTCTTCACAGACTACTACCTCTTTCCCACGTCTGTGCCCTTTGAAGTCAGGAACCAGTATAAATGCTAATTTTAAATTAACATGCAATTTATTTCTTTGCTCACCTCCCCTGGCTTATTTGCAACTTCTTAACTAGGCCTCTCACAAATACCTCTGGGACCAATTTGCTTCCTTTTTAAAGACTTCAGTGTTCTCGTGTTCGGCACTGTTGACACACACAGAAGCCCTCTCTGACTCCTCTGTGTGGGGTGGTGATGGTGCACACACGGGCAGGTGCAGGCGAAAAGCAAAGGACATCGAGCAGCTGTGCAGGAAAGACTGCTGTTATGCGGAGAAGCCACTTCTCTCTGCCCACCACTGATTTCCAGAAATTTCTAACAGAGTTTTCTATTCAGAGGTGAGTGTGGTTTACAAGGCCCTAGAATAGTTAGTCCCATAGGGAAAGAACTTCTATGACCTGGACCATAGATTGGCACCAGTTCATGGCCTGCTTAGGTACCAGTGGACATGGCAGGTGATGAGCTTTGTCTGTATTTATAGCTGCTTCCTATCACTCATGTTACCCCCTGAGCCCTGACTCCTATTAGATCAGCTGAGGCATTAGATTCTCATAGGAACATGAACCTTACCATAAACTTGGCATGCAAGGAGTCTAGGTCATACATTCCTTATATAAAGCAATGTTGCTGTCATAGCAATAGAAATAAACTGCACAACGTAGTAACGGTAGAAATATAGCGCATGTAAATATAACGTACTTGAATCACCCCCTAATTGCTGCTCATCATCCCTAACCAAGTCCATGAAAAAATTGTCCTCTACATAACTAACCCCTGGCACCAAAATTCCTGGGAACCATTGTCACAGAGCACTGCCTCAAAGATCATCCCTTTTACCTGGAGGGTAATATTTTATGTTATGTTGTAACTCTGTTTGCATGCAGTGCCCAGCTAGCTTCACCCTGAATAAACAACCTTTCTTAGGTTGTTTCACAACATGCTAGGGAGTTATACACACTGTCTCCAAGCTGTAGCTAAGCAATACCACTGGGAGGGACGTGTGGAGGAACTTCGGTGCATTTCTTCTCACGCAGACCCTCCTCCTGCTAGCTCACATGTCCTATCATCACTCACTGCTATATGGACCTTATTTTCTGCATTTGCTGGATGGAATCCTTGGAAACAGAATAGAATTTTCCCCAGGAGATTGAGTGTACAAGCAGGCAATGGCCAGACTCTGAATAATAATAGCTCTCTGCTCCACAACTCCTGACACCACCAGCCCCTGAAGCTGGATCCCAGACTCAGTTGCAAGCAGCCCCACCCCCATCAGGGGTGTTGCAGTGATTCAGTCTCTCCATTTTGGCCTCTGCTTCTAATTCAAGACCAACCAGAAAGCCAGATACACTCAACAAAAGTCACATTAGATATGTCCCTTCTGCTTAGTTCACTGTTAGCATTCCAGTGCCAATAAGCTACCACAGGTTGTTGTGGTATTTGATTATTTCCATTCTGCACTCTACAAATCTTCCCATTCTGCTACATACCCTTTGGTCTTCCAAATACAAGTGATGGTTTCCACCACCTGCCTTGTTACAATAAGGTCTGAATAAATAAATACTGATATTTTTCACTTAGCCATTCCTTCTTCCAAGACCCCTCTGTGAAATTAAAAACAATTAAGAGCACATATATGAGTATTTAATAATCCATGAATCAGGCAACATCCTGACCTAAAAGTGAGAGGGAGGTGATGAAAAAGAACTCTTGATGAGATGTGAGTGGAAGCAAGACAAAGAAAATATGTTTTATAGGCCAGAGTGGGGAGTCCCTTGTTAGAAGTTAGTTGGCAGTTTCTAGTGGGAAAAATCTTTGGTTTCATTTTACTGTTTATGTTGGGCATTTGTTTGCTTACACAGGATACCAAGATTCTGGAGCATTATAGTCTTGTGATTAAAAAAACAGTGATGTTCACAGCTTACTCAAAGAAATACTAGTAAATGTAGAATCTTCAACAGTGAAGTAAACAAAGCAATATAATTATGTATTAAAAAGTATGTGGCAAGTAACAGAAAAGGGAGTAATCAATATTTCCCCTTTTGTTTTGATTGAGTTATTTTTTTACTTATCATTTACTTTCCTTTTGGTGAAGAACGTCAGTGTAGAACTTAGGGTTCTGTGAATTTCTCAGCAGAGTTATGTGCAGTTGTAGTTGAAGAAGTTACAGCTTTGCTCAGCGTCTGAGTGTTACTGCTACACAGAGCAGGTGCCTCTGATGGTTCTGTCTGGGTCTCCAGGGCAAGAAAGGACACTGCAGCCACCAATATGCCTGTGGCTACAGGACACTGAAGTCAAGCTTTTTACTGGAAACTGGCTAAGAATACGAGGATGAACAGAGACCAGAAGCCAAGATGCATGAGATTTGCATGTGGTTTCCAAGGAGACTTCCTTCTTGGGAAAATTGTTTTGTCATCTATCTCTTCCTCAATAATGCAGCCTTGTTCTTATTCCCCCACTTCTCCTTGTCCTCCTTTTCTTCTTCTCCACCCTCATTTCCTTTTCTTTTTTCTCCCTCCTTCTGTCTCCTTCTCTCTCTTTCATTTCATCTCCTTTGTCTCCTCTCTTTTTTCCATCAGAAATACTTGTTACTGGATCTGGCCATCTCCATATTATAATAGGCATCACAGGTTTATTTAAATAAAATATAAAGATAATAGTCTTCAAAAATATATTAGTTACATTAATATAATACAATACATATAATATACATTTGCTCATCATTTTAAGAGCAATATTTCTTTGAATAGTTTGCTGTTCTGCAACAGAGAATCTCTCAACAAAGAGATGGGAGACATGTGGACAGAGCAGAGATGGCAGGAGGGTCTTCTGAGGCAGAAGCCTTGCTGCAGACGTCCTGCTCTGAGCGATAGTGGAGAGGGGAGCTCAGGGCCTCCTTCCACTAGGGTTTTTGCAAAAATTGGACTTTAAAGAAATATCAGGCTTCATCAGAGGAGAGGGATGAGGATGTGGCTTGTCGTTTCTCCCAGCAATGAAACGTTTCTGGAATCTGCTTGTCCATCAGCCTGTGCAAAGCAAATGGCCTTCAACTGCCATATGGGCCTCATGATAGTAATTGCTCCTCCTATCTGGGTGCCAAGAACAAACTGAGCATAAAACCTGAGATTCCAAACAATTTCAGTGTTTGGAGGAGGTTCTGCCAAAGGTTTGCCTTGCCATGAACGACAGGCATGATGGCGTGATTATGTCTTTTGGAGGACAGGGTGAGAAAGGGCACACACATTTCTCTTAGGATAATTTTACCCTCATCATCCCTGTATGAGGTTTATTTTTTAATTTATTTTTAATTTTAATTTTTATTTTTTTAGGTTTTTTGAGACAGGGTCTTGCTTTGGAATTCAGGCTGGCCTCCTGCCTCTGCCTCCCGAGTGCTGGGATTACAGGCATGAGCCACCATGCCCAGCACTGTGGTATTTGGTACTGGTTGCTGCTGGGGTGAGTCTGCACACCCAGTATAGGTATGTGGTTACCAGAGATCAAACCCGGGTCCTTGCGCTTGCAAGACAGTGCCAGAACCATTGAGCTAAAATTCCCAGCCCTGTATGGGGTTTATTTTTGCAAAGATGTTTGATGATTTTAAACCAGGGTGACCTAAAGCATCCATTTTTGCCTTTTGGAGCTGCTGCTCATGAGGGTTGGGCAGGTGGTTCCTGTGCGTCTCACATCCTGCTGGGAGCAGGTCCACCTGAATTTTCCCTTGTTGCATCTGAAGCTTCCAATTCTCCTCCGTGGCTAACTCAACCTCTGTAATGTGGCATGCTATTTTTCTTTAACTTTGCCTAAGCTGTCATTTGGTTGTATTAAAATGTACAGGCTTATGTATAAGCCTTTCTTTCTAAGATGAATTTGTTTAATTCTTTTCTATCTTCAAGCATTGATTTTTAGGTTTCACTCTCAGAGAAGAAATTTATGTCAGAGTTTGGAGAGATGCCTCCTTCTAGCTCATAAGGACTGTCTAGAATACTTACTTAAAAATAATCCCTTTTCTTTTTCGCTGATTGACCTCTTTCTTGAATGTCAATTCTTATAATTATTCCTTGGTGTAAAAGATCAGAGCTGTAATGAAGAGTTTAAGAAATCTCACTCACATATTCTAGAAAGGAAACTTGATACTCTGGTCTTGCTATTGAATCTCATTATTACTTATAATATAAAAATCCTCTGTGGTGCAGTAGAAATCTCTCTTGAAGTAACACTGAGTGAGTCTCATCATTTGACAGTAATACAAATATCAAACATTAAGTGAGTTATACTTTTCTTAAGGTCATGCTTACTTCCAGAGAAGGCTCACTTCAATGACTAAATAATAGAGTAGAATGAAGATTTGACTGTCTAGAGGGGTCTCTGAACTCCGCAGCCCCACAGGGGTCATCAAAAGCCTTTACTGGAGCAGTACCACAATTCTTTCCATCTGCCAATCTGCTTTTCTTCTTTTCCTTTGTACAGGATTATCCTAAGATTCTCCCTAACAAAAATCCTGCACAATTAAAGCCTCATACTGAAGTCTACTTCTCAAAGGACTCAAACCAAAAAATCTGGTGCCTGGTTCAAGAAAGCACATGCTAAATTGGGAATGTGAAGCTGGAATACCTACAGCTCAGTTGGAATGTGGAGCTATTAATTTGTGGACATAGATGGTCTTTGGAACAAAGACTGCAATTATTTAAATGGTCAACAAGTATGAGCTAGGTTGGTAGACTGATGATGTGAATTGTTCCATTTGTTGGTGCCATTGTTAGGCATTTTGAAAGTGGTAATTATAAGTATAGTGAAACAGAATGACTGCATCTGAAAAAATGAACGCCACACTTAGTGTGAGCAAATAATAAAAGCCAACTGTGATGCCAAAAGATTTCTTTTCTTTTTTTTTTTCTTTTTTTTTTTTTTGAGATAGGGTCTTGCTTTGTAGTTCAGGCTGGCCCTGAGTTCACTCTGTAGACCAGGTGAGTCTGGAGCTCACAGCAATCCTCCTTCCTCTGCCTTGTGAGTGCTGGAATTACAGGCTCTCCACTCCCTGCATTGTTGTATTTAGGATCGAATACTGGGGATTGAACCAGGGCCCGTGCACTACCAAGGCAGGCACTGGAACCACTGAGTTAAATCCTCAGCCCAGCCAAGACTTCTTTGATAGCATGTCATAAGACAAAGGCAGAGAAACTAGAAGGTCAGATATGACCTTCTCATAAGAGGATTGAGCTTCAAAAAAGACTATCTCTAAAACTAAGCTGGCGTGCTATGGCAAGGTAAGATCTCTAGTGGGAAGACAAGGGGACCTGAGTAGTATATGTCTGGGGGCCTTGTAGCCTTAGATCTCCTGAGCCTAGAGATATGGAAGGCTGTGATTCTCCTTCATTTAAGGACAGACAAGAGACTCCTTTGGAAGACAACATAGGACATGCCCCTTCTGGCTACTAAGGGAACTGTTTCAAACCCTGGGAGCTTTTAGGACCTCCTAGGGAAGAAAAGTGAATGTATCATGGAGGACATGTAAGACCTAGAGAATATGGACTAGCAAGAGCTAGAAGAATATATGTGGCTGTGTTCTGAGGATAATAGACCAAAAACTGGCAGAACGTAAATAAAGATAAAGGATAGCTTATCATTCTGAGAGTGCTCTTCTAGGACACAAAATTTAATACCCCACAAACACCCAGGAGATGCTATAATTGTTCTGCTAAGATAGCTTCAAAAAGCATGTGAATGTGAGCCATACTTCGCAGAAATAAGGAAGAAGTGTTGTACAGGCAAGAAAGAAGACATTAAAAGGTTCAGGACATTAGGTTTTGTAGAGAGGATATAATATGTAGTTTTAGAAATTGTTTTTAGAAGATTGCATTCTATGGAGGTACCTGAAGGACATACTGTGTTCTACATCACCAAGGAATGTGTTGAGGAGGGAGTAACATCACTGGAAAATACAAGACTGAAAATGAGTTACATCATTACAGATCCAAGCTCAACAAGACAAGCACAGAGATATGTAACATCTCAAGCCAGGTGGACTCAGTTATCATCATCAGTGTCTAGGTGAAATGGCAATAAAGTGGGGGCTGCCTCACAGAGAGTTATCAAGTTGCTTAAGCACCTCTAAGAGCAGAGTAAATTGAAAGCCAAGTGTGCATGAAGTTGTGCTGTCAATTGGAATGTTGAGGAGACTATGAGCAATTGATCTCTTACCTGGTTTCTGAATGTAAAATAATTTTCAGATTCAAACTTTTCAGCTGAGGACAAGGCTGTGTCCCCAGAAAGACATTCTGTGTACTATTAGCCAAGTATATGTAGTGGACTTCCCTGTAGGCACTAAATGTCATTTGAGTAATGAGAAAAATAGAAGGCCTGAATATAAAACTCTCATGGAGAAGGATCTGAATTGCTTTAGATGGACCAGAAGTGTCAGAATAGCAGGAATAGGAGATCCAGATCAGCTTACAGCAGATCCAAATCCTTAAACCATTTTGATGTTTCTTTTCATGGTACCTAAATGTATAAATGGAATGGACACACTTGGCAATTGTCATAGCCCTCTACCCAGGGCAATGTCCTCAGGGCCACACTGAGTCCTTCACATATTAGCCTATAGTGGGATGGCTCAGTAAGGGGCTCTCAACTTCCCTTAATCTCTTTTACAGTAAAGAATCACAAATACCATGAAAAAATGGGATCTTGGAATCAGTGGCAGAAATTAATGTCATTCTTAAATCCTTAAGGTTGTGTTGATCCAAGAACATCCATTTTTTTTTTTTTTTTTTACCAATTTGGTTTGTGCAAGTACTAGATGATCCCAGAGGACAACAGTGTGTTACCATAAACTCAACCAAGGGACAGATAGATCATCATTAGCTACCATGTTCTCAGTGGTATCTTTGCCAGAATAGGTCAGCATAGCTTCAAGACATGGTATCATGCATATTCATTCTTGTCCTTATCTATCCTAAATAGGAACAGAAAGACTTTGTATTTACATTGACTGGATAGTAGTATTTACCATTTTTTTCAATGTCATATTATACACCAGATAAGTATTCTATGGAATATTACACATGTTCCCTATATTGAGAGTAGCAAGCTAAGCAGAATAGATAATCAAGAAAGGGCTACCAGGTTGGAAAACTCTGCTAAGACTCATAGGCCTATGACATTCTAAATATAACGTATTCCATATCACAGAACCAGCTCTGACCTATCTATACATTGAGTCCCTCCAAGTGTTGCAACTTCAGTTTGTGCCCAAGACATGAAAGGGTCCTGTGGAGGCTACAGTGTCAGTAGTCTGAAACTTGGCTGTGTGACTTGTCAGGCCTTGTGGTACAATAGATCCAAGTAGTGAGAAAAATACCTCATGGCGTATATTGTGAGCCCCCAATGAATATGCTACAGTGCAGGTCTCTAGAGCTTCAGGGAAGGGTATGAACTTTGAAGTACAGAAATACATCTTTTAAAAAGCGATGTGCTATGTATTACTGGACACTAAGAGAAGAACACTGGGCTAGGGGACATCATTGCTTATGTGAGCAGGACTATCTATTATTAACATGGTCCTGTCAGACTCTCTATGTCATAAGGTAAGATATATCTAGATGCTAACTATTCATAAGATAGACCTTCATCTGAAATCAGTCAGTAATCTCAATAAGCAATCTCAATGAATGTGTAGACCAGCTGCCACATTTCCCCACTACTGTTGTCCTAGTGCCTTTATTTCAGTCTGTGTATGGGGTAAAATGGATGCTCCTTTTTCCTAGGCAAAAGAAGAAGAAGAAAGAAGAGGTGGAGGGGGAGGAAGAGAGCAAGATGGAGGAGAAGGAACAACAGAAGGAGAAGGTGGTGGGGGAAAATAAAGAGGGGAAGAAGGACAGCAAACATATTTCACAGGAGGATTACCTAAAATGGCGAATGTCTGTGTTGTATTTCTAGGTAGGATCTGATCTTCTGCTTTGTAGCTCAGTAATGAAACATGTACAAATGCAGAGCAGAGGTGAATTTCTTAACTTATTGGTCTGGGAAATGGAAGAAACAAGTTTAGAGGACTGGGAACAAAGAGATCTGGATGCAGAGGCCTGCAGATGCACCAGGTTTTAGGAATACCTATTGTAGGGATACTGTAGTGCATGTTAATACCCACTGGGGGCATCCTCCATAGAAAAGGCAGTGGACAACCAAATTTAGAATTGAAATCAGACAGCATCCGCCCTCAGTTGCATGATTTCATGATCTATGTAAGTCCGACAACACTTATTGACAAAGTACATTCAAACTATGGAGAGCCATTAAAACAGTACATGCCTCAGGAAGACCAATATCCATTTTACTTAGTTAAGATTACTAACTTAAACTTCTTTTACTTTGAAATGAACAGTAGTTCATTTATACCAGAGTAAATTCATTTTTCGGTGTGGGTAATTCACCTTCCTTTTCTGCAGGCATTTGGTTGGTCTCAGTATCAGGAACTTACAGTATTTGGTCTGCATACATTGATCTCACTTCTTCAGACAAATGGATGTACTTTTCAGTAAGGTAGATACAAGGTGGGTCTGTGATCACAGAATTCACTTTGTACAGCACATGAAGAAAAATTTTGTTCAGCTTCCTATGTACTTGAGTAAATAAGTACTTATTATTTTAAGGTACTATACTTATAACTATGTTCAAAGATTTTATCTCAGCTACAACAATAAAATGTTTCCCTTATACTATCAAAAGTAATGCAATTCAGCAGTATTGTAGAGGATGTTGTTCTCTAAGGGACACTTGAGAACAATGCTGTAAGAAGGAAAAGAAAACATTGTAAAATAAAGCAGAAGAAAATAGTACCACATAGCTAAAGACTGCATACATAACTAAAAAATGCCAGATGGTTTTTTTTCATTAGAAAGATAAAATTTGGTACCTACATATGAGAAGAATCTTGGTTGTTAGATTTTGTTTAATTCTGAAAATCACCTCAGATTGCAAATTAAATTAGCTTTCCTTGAAAGTCCTTCAAAGTATTTTATGGTGCTGTTGATTTCATTTTGTGTAGTCATGGAATAGGAACAAATTTTTTCTGTGTATCATGTATTCTTGGCTTTGGGTATTATATATAGTGTATTTTGAAGACTTTTTAATCTTTGCTTCTGTGTATTCATAATTAAAAATTTCTTTAATGTCTCACATTTTGTGCTTATCTTACTGTGTAAATGATCAGTGTTTCATGTTTGTCAGTCTTTTTCTGAGATTCATTATATTTTTTTCTATTGTTTTCCTGCATTTTCACTTTAGATGTTTTAAGGTGCTATATTATTAATTTTATTGCTTAATGTCAATAAAATATAAAATTTTTATTAGTACTCTGAAAGTGAGGTTGAACAACATGTGTTTCTTAGAAGATTCAGTGGTAAAATAAAAATTTCTGTCAAATTATAAAATATGACAAATATTAGTAATTCATGAGACTCAGTGATGTTAAGTGAATGGAAACTCTCTGCTCATGCATTGCAATAAACTAATTTATTCTTAAATATTTTAAACATATGACTCCTGGCAATCCATTCACTAAATCTTAGTGAAAATACACGCTGTGCTTACAGTCTGAATACTGACATTTTGGACTATTTTCTTACATCTTATAGGAGAATGGCATTCTGCTTCTCAAAGACAAATTTGTATCAAGTTAAATGTCGGAAGCTAATATAATTACTAAATTTCAGGATTCAGCCGCATAGGTACTAATGGTGGAAGTATTTTCATAAGTGTGGCAGTTGTAGAAGAACCAGAAACCAAGTCTCCTTGAGCCCCTGAGAAACGGGACCACAGGGAGCCAGGAATCCTCTGAGATATTAAGTTTTTTGGCATCTTATTCTGTTTTTTTTTAAATTGATTTTTTAAAAAAATTTGAAACAAAGTCTCACTTTTGTAGTTTAGTCTGGCCCTGAGTTTAGTTTTGAACTCATAGCAATCCTTTTGCCTCTGCCTCCCAAGTTCTCGGATTGCAGGCGTGAGTCACCACACTCAGAACTGTGGTATGTGGTTCTGATTGCTGGGAGTGAGTCTTCATGCCCAGCATTGTTGTATGTGGTCACCAGGGACTGAACTTGGGCACTCACACTTGAAAAGCAGGTGCCAGATCCATTGAGCTAAATCCCTGGCCCATCTGTTCTTTTCTAAATAGAGGCTTAATCATTTTATTAAAGTCCAAATCAGGTTGGATAATGTCAAAGGGAGGCAGCTTAGAAAACTTCACAGTGAAAACGTGTTCACTCCTTGACACAGAGCCTTAGTCAACAGGGACTCACAGGAATGTGGTGCTACTCTCATTTGTCTTAGAAAGAAGAGTATTTCCAAATGTGTGAACTGGGAGTGCAACGGCAAGGAGAATTCAAGACTTACAATATTCTGATTTGTGGATCCTGTCTAAACCTAGATGTATTATTTTTTAAAATTTGATTCATGCCCAGGTCTTTCATTAAGGATAATACTGAGGTGAAGAATAAAAACTTTACTCTTCCTTCCATGATACTCAAGTGAGTTCAAAGAGGACTTCCTAGTCTTAGGAAAGATTTATGGAAATAGAGTGCAGGCATTTCTGTGGGACCCTGGGTAAATAAGCTCATTGGAAGATCCCCTGAGCCCAATTCCTTTTGCTGGGACAAAATACCTGACACATGTAGTGCAAAGGAGAAGTGTGTTTTTGACTCACAGTCCAGAGGGTGTAGTCTGTGGTTGGCTAACTTCAAGGAAGAAATGCCAGGGCAAAAGGGCCTGGAGGGGCAAAAGCTGTTAAAAACAGAGTGGCAAGGGTGTAAAGAGAGAAAGAGGAGGCAGAGTCCTCCAATATGCATTCTCTAAAGACACAGCCTTTGAGTCCTCCCTCCTAACAACACGTTCAGCTTTGAAGCTATCAATGTGCTAATCTTTTAATGAATATGACACCTCTGTAATCCAGTCACCTCTGAAAACTCCATCTCTGAATACATGAGGCTTTGGGGGAATTTTTTGGATCCAAACATTAAACCTACTTTAAGATGGTTTAGAAAATTAAAGAACGAAGTCTTCAGGTAGAGAGAGCAATGAGAATTACTTCTGGATATTAATTTGCTCTGCATTTGACAAGAAATACAGACTGAGTGAAATCCTTCTGGCTTTCTTTTGGTGTCCAGATTTTGCAGTAAATAAGAGTCAAGGTAGCATCTTTCCTAGAGAACAGAAGCAACCTAACATTTATAGGATTGGGAACACTGGAGTTGTCAAAGCTGAATAATGTATTCTGATGCTGTCCCTGTTGTTTTTCTCCTTCTTTCATCTTCTTCCTCTTCCTTCCTTGTCTCTTTTTTTTGATGAAACAAAATGAAGAAATCGCTGAAGACCATGAATTTACTCATTATAATTTCAGGATAGTTAAGGAACCCATCCAATTCAAATGCCTACAAATTATGATTTTGATCTAAAATATAGTACAACATGATAGTTTTAAAATGTGTGTAAATGTCACCAAATAATTGACCAATGAAGGGCCTCCCTTCCTCAGATTTCTTGGGCTACTACATGAAGATCCAGCTCCAGAAGGCAGAGGCACCTGGGGGCCAGAAAGGCCATTTTTATGAGCTTGAGAAGATAGCAGAGTGCTGGGCAGGAGAGAGAAGGCCTCTCTGAGGCTTGTACAAAGTGGAAGCCTGTTGGGAGAGCAAAGAGAGTCACTGAAATAAAGATGCAGTTGACTATAACAGTTGGTGTTGGTATCAGCATCTCCTACTGGAACCACAATTTGCCATGAGGGGAGATGGCAGTATCAGAATCTGCAGTATCAGAATCATGCAGAGTTGAAACCCACAAGGTGTCAGGAAGCATAGTTTTGGCCTGGCACCAAGAAACCAACTTGAATCTCAGTGTATTACAGTTGACTTGTTGTGATTAATTGACTCAGATCTAAACAGTGCTGCCCACATTGTAAACTGGTGATGGTTTTTATTTTTTATTGTTCTTATTTGTATGGGAGCATGAATACAGTTTCTGTTTTTCCTATTGTTGTTAGCTTGCCCTGTTCTTCTTTCTGTTCTTTCGTTCTCTCTTTTTCTTCTTTCTTCACCTGCTTCCTAAAGTTTGCATGATTTTCCTATATCCTCTAACATTTCCCTACTCTTCTCTTTCTCCACATATCACCCCAACTCCTTCTAAATGTTCTTGCTGGAGAGTAAATTTGTTATAGTGAAAGGTTTATTACTGCAAACATGTTTTGGTTGGTTCTTGATTTTGATATATGACCACAAGTCTAGTTCATGCAGTTAAAGGTGGCAAAGTTGTGTTTGTTGCTATCGTGGATGCTGCTTATACTACTATGGGCAAATTGACCCCATTTTTATGTCAGTTTTCCATCATGGAATACCAAAGCAGAGATTTCTGAAGAAGTCATTGCAGACTCCAAGCCCAAAGACCAGCTACACCTGGAAGACACCTCTGAGAAGTAATCATCCCTTAATGGTTTTAAATACTACAAATGAAGATTCTTACAAATATTAACCAAAGAATTAACCTAAAACATCAACAACAACAAAAATGAGGAAACATCTAAACAAGATGCAAACCCAGATTTGCAGCTCACCAAATGTAAATTCAGAGGAAATTAAAGAAGAAATTAGACACTTTCTATAATTAAATGAAGATGCCAATACATCATACCAGAACTTATGAGACACAATGTAAACAGTCCTAATAGGCAAAATCATACCAGTGAACGCCTAGAGTAGGAAAACAGAACAAGCGCAAATAAACAACCTTACGGTGAACCCCCAAGTGCCTATTCAGAGAAGATCAAGGCAAACCCAAAGCCTATACAAGGGAGGAAATTATAAGGATCAGAACAGAAATCAATACAATGGAGACTAAAAGAATGATATAAAAACAAATAAAAAATTGAGTTTTCAAAGGAATAGATAACATTGATAAGCCCTTAGCCAACTTTATATTTAAAAAGAAAGATGCCATTAAAAATTAAAAGAGGTAAATTATAGCAGATCCAGAGGACATCCAAAGGACCGTCAGCACATACTTTGAGAACCTATATTCCAATAAAATGGAAAACACAGAAGAAATGAGCATATTCCTAAATATTTATGAATTACCAAAGTCTAACCAAGGAGATATAAAAATTCTAAACAACCTAGTATCAATCTATAAAATAAAAAAACATAAATAAAAGCTTAACAAGAAAAGTCCAGTTCCTGATGACTTCACTGCTGAATTCTACAAAATATTTAGAGTAGAGCTAATGACACAGCTTCTTAAATCCTTTAATGAAATTGAAAGGGAAGCAATACTCTGAAATTCATTCTTGGAAGCAAGTAACCTTGATTCTGAAAGCAGAGAAAGGCCCAATCAAAAAAGAGAACTACAGGCCAATCTCCTTAATGGAGATACAAAAATCCTCAATTAGATACTTCCAAACAGAATACAGAAGGTCATCAAGAAGATCCTACACCTTGACAAGGTGGGATTTATCCAAGGGATGCAAGGATGGTTCATCAAATTTAAAGTGATGTATGTAGTATAAGAGAGTCAAAGACAAAAGAGAGAGTCAAAGACAAAAACCATGTAATAGTATCAATAGATGAAAAAAAAAATTTGGTAAAATCCAATATCCATTCATGATTAAAAACAAACTACAGCAAATTAGAATAGATAGTCTTTATCTTAATTAATAAAAGTAATCTAAAAAAAGCAACAGTCGACATCATACTGGATGATCAAAAACTGAAATCTTTCATGCCAAAATCAGGAACAAGACAAAGATATCTATCATCACAACTCCTGTTTAATATAGTTCTGTAGATATTAGCTGTAGCAATTAGACAAGAGAAAGAAATAAAATGAATAAAGATAAGAAAAGAAGTAAAACTATCAGTATTTTCTGATGATATACTACTATATGTAGAAGATCATAAAAACTCAGCCAAAAGACTTCTAGACTTAATAACCAAAATCAATTGAGTAGCTGGATAGAAGGTCAACACTCAGAAATCAATAGTCTTATATGTGAATAACAAACCCACTCAGAAAGAAACTGGGGAAGGAATTCCTTTCACAATAGCATCCATAAAATGAAATATCTAGGAATCAGTCTAAGGAAATAAAAGATTTCTACTTGAATATTACAGCACTCTTAGAAAAGATATAGAAAAGTATCTTAGAAAATGGAAAAACATCCCTGTTTCTGGGTAAGAACCAATATAGCCAAAACAGGCATACTTCCAAAACTTTTATATAGATTCAATGCAGTCCCAAGAGTATTTTTCACAGGACTAGAAAAAAACAATAAAAAAATTCATTTGTAACCAGAAGAGACCTAGAATAGCCTAAGCAATTGTAAACAACAAAGATAAGACAAGGCGACATCACAGTTTCCAACTTGAAATTATACTACAAAGCCGCTGTGATTTAAAGCAGCATGATATTGGCAAAGAGAGAGACCCAAGAATAAATAGTACAGATCAGAAGATGCAGAAACAACTCTAGGTATACTCAGCCACCTCATCTTTGAAAAAGGTGCCAAATGCCCTCACTGGAGAAAGATAGCCCCTTTAATAAATAGTGCTACTGATTCTCAAAGATTAAAACTAGATCCACTTGTTCCATAGAATTAATTAAAATCAAAATGGATCAAAGACCTAAATATTAAAACAGAACCACAATACCTGCTGGAAGATAGGTAGAACTCTTGAAGACATTGGTGTAGGAAAAAAAAAAAGTGTATGAACAAAGTCTTAGTGGCATAGCAATGAGTACAAACAATCAACAACCGGGATCTCATTAAAAAGCAGGAAGAAAAATCACAAATAGAGTGAAGAGAAAACTACAGTGTGGGAAAAGATTTTTACTGGCTGTTCCTCAGACAAAGGACTACTATCTAGAATATATAAAGAGCTGAAAAAAAATCAGATCACCCAAATTTAAAGACTCAGTGCAAAAATGGGCATTTGAAATGAATAGCGGTCAGTGTAAGTCCGTTGTAATGTCTGTGGTCGCAGAAGGAAACTGAGGCACTCAGGGATGAGTTCCAACAGGGAGAACAGCCTCGGAGGACTGAACCCCCTGAGATGTCTTCCAACAGCCCTTTTATTATAGAGTCAATACATATTAACAATGCCTGGGGAATATCCTGTGAACTGATGATAAGGAGACTCAGGAGTTCTGCATAATGAGCTCAGAAGTCCTGCTTAGCTGGTTGTCCCAGGAAACTGGTGAATGGCTACATTTTCCCCTACAGATACCCATCTCTCAGATGACAGAGTAGAAGCAGCAAATAAATATACAAAACATGTTCACAGTCATTTCAGATGCAGATGAAAACAATGTGGGGATTCCATCTCACTCTAGAAAGAATAGTTCCTATCAAGAAATTAACCAATAATAAATGTTGGCAGGGCTGTAAGAAGAAAAGAACCCTTCTCCACTGTTGGTGGGAGTGTAGACTGGGGCAAGTACTGTGGCACTTGGTATGGAGATTCCTCAAAAAACTAGGATTACAGATCCTACTGGAGACACGATGAGTATATTCCTGAAAGACTTAAAAGCATCATATTAGGTTGGATAGTCTACTTTGCAACATACAGTCTTGATGATATATTTTTCATGCTCATAAACTACAGATATTTGTAGCTAAATGGATGCATCTTCAGGCCATACTCTTAAGTGAAGTATATAGAACACACACATATAAATACTGAATTATTTCTATGCTGTGAGAAACTGAAAGTGTAAATGAGGACCAAAATGCATAATAGATATTTTGAAAATGTTCAAAGAGGAAGGAGAATTAGGGATGGGGGGCAAGGGAAAGAAAAAAATGAAAGAAAAAAAAGGAAACATGGAAACAAAGCTTATGTACATAGGGATGGGCAAGGTTGAAGGGAGGGCAGAAAAATGAGAAAAATAAGTAAGAACCAAGATATATCATGGCAGGTACAAATTACCAATGAATTTGATCATAATTTACACTTAAAATATACAGATAAACTGAATTTTTAAAAATAGCATGAAATACACTGTCTGTTACTTCTCTCTCATTCCTGAGACAATAATCTGATGTCCAAAGTTGAAGAAGGAAGAGTTTATTTGGCTTACCGTTCATATAGGTTTCAGTTCATAGTCTGCTGGCTCCAAGACAGAGATGGCAAATAAGCATCACAGAGAAGAAACATGTGCATGAGAGGTAGCAAAGGGAATAAGGAACCCTAATAGTGTCTTCTGTCTCTTTTGTCTCGTCCAGGCTACTGACTTAGGGTAATCAAACTGATCACTCAAGTGTAGTGGTTCAGTAATCCTGCCCTCTTGATCATGATATCACACATTCCAGAAAAGACTACATGTGTCTTTGGAGGGACATCCAAACCTGAGCCATGACATGGATCTGTCACTCTTGTTTCACAGGGCTTTGAGGGTTGGAGGCACCTCTGAGGGACCCTATGTGAGGAAGGATAGGAAGAGTCTGTGCATTATAATAAAAATATCTGAGACTGGGTAGATAAATACAGGCTGACCTCCATTTTGGGTTGAAACTGGCTGGTACCTTTCAAATGACCATGGAGAAGAAATTCATCATCCTTCCTGTTTTCCTCAAGAGAATATACACTAACTTCTAACAGAAGTTTAGATCCCCTTGTTAATAATTCCTCCATGAGTTTCTGGAACCAGATTGGAGTCTGAGTATGAGGCTGAGATTATGGAATATGCTGTAGCTCTTGTCCAACCCAATAGAGCTGTGGTTTTATTTTCTCTTGCAAATTTTCACATAAACAGTATGGTAACCAAGAGAATTAATCTTTTCTTTCAAAATCTCCCAAGTATAATTTGTACTCCTATTCTTTACTCCTAGTTTTGCTTCTATTGTTAAAAAATTTTAGTAACATTTCTTGTAAAATATAAACCTTTGTCTTACAAGTGAAAACACATGGTTACTACTTTTTCCAACCATTGTCTAGTTCTCATTTCAATCAGCCACACACATTAATTGACAGGTTATGAAGCAGATTCCTTAGAGAGTATGGCCTTGATGCATTGGGGCTTTTTATAATTGTGAGAAAAGGGATAGAATAAGACTATACCACTTTCTCCTTTTGAAGTCCAGATTTTATGTTTCCATTAGTTATGCAAAAGTAGTTTTATGATTTTAGGATTCAAAACCAAGTTTTGATTCAAGCTTACTGGCTGGATCTTTACTGATACAGTGTAGAACCTCATGCAAACTCTCTGTTTGCCTTGGATTTCTTTTAATCATCAGCACTCAAAGGGAGGCCACCATGATATTCAGTGTGATCGAGCCTTTAGCCAGAATGACCTTTATAGGACCTATTCCCTAAAGGTAGGATTTATTCTACTTTCCCGTACACTTATAGTGCATGGAAATAAATTCATACTATTAGGTATATACTCTTTCGAATCCTTTAAAATGATAAAAAGTCTGTCTTATTTTACAAATCTCAAGAGATAGTTACTAGGGTGATTTAAGAAGTTAGAAAAAAGGTGAACTGACAAGAAGTAATAAATCATAAGTCCACAGACCATGCTGTGAAGGTTTGGCTAAGGGTCTCGCAGTAAAGCAGTGAGTACAAAAAATACACCATTGAGAATTTATGCTATAAAGTAGACTATCTTTGAAACTGTCTACAGCCCCTACAGAACCATCACATAATTTAGTTTCCTTTTTCAGTTGATGTTTTAAAATGGCTTTTAATCAAAAATATAGTGTAAGTGATTTTACATTTTTCCAATTTTCCTAACTTGCTACGTATGATGACTGAGTATGATTACTGGGCTGTGAATGAGTCATTGTATTTAACTGAAAGCACTTCTGCTATTAAAATTTCATTCTTGTTTCTGAAAAAATCTTGCTTAAAGCAATGGTAACATGTTCTATAACTACAGAATACATTATTCACACACCACAATATCATCATCAGAAGACCATTACACTTCAGAGAACTCACAGCCTGGCAACTGTGCCTGTGACAATGAGATAACAGTGACCATGGACACGGGGAGCAAGGAAGATGAATCGCTGAACAGACTCCACTCTCATTCATAATAAACACTTGGAAAGGCACTTTGCATCATTACTGCTATTGCAAGCCTTGTAGTTTTTTTTTCATGAAATTTGAAGAATATTGACAAAACTAAGAAAAGGTCTCATAGTTAACATGTTACAGAAGCCTTGCAAATAAGCCTTTCCTAATTGGTGGAATGCATGGTTTGTCTATTCTATTTAATGATAACTTCTGATGTTATCTAGCATTTCAGCCAGCTCCATGTCAGTGCTCTGTGTCTGTGGATTCAATCAATAGCAGATTGAAAATACTTAGAAAAATGACAGCCTCTGTACTGAACACTGATGAATTTTTCCTTTTTTTCACTATCTCCTTAAAAATATCATGTTACAATTGTTTACATAGCATCATTTAAGTAGTAAAGTACCTACAGATGATTTAAAATATGTGCTTCAGTTCTCTGTAAATACCATGGAATTTTACATCAGGGACTAGGCATCTGCAGATTTAGGTATTTAAGGGGACAACTGTATTTTCTCCTTTTTATTTCCTTTCAAAGGCTAACTTTGTGTGAGTTGTATTATGTGTGTTGTGTGTATATGTGTGTATGGTACTGGAGATTAAATTTGTGGCCTTTCAACAAAAATACATCCTTAGGGCTTTTTTATTTTTATTTTCAAACCGGATGCTAAGTCACTAAGTTGCTCCAGCTGAGACAAACTTTCGATCTTTCTCCCTCAGCCTCACAGAGTGCTAAGTGCTAGAGTTGGGCTTTGAAACTTTCCTTCTTCAGGAAGTTTTCTTTGGCTTATTGATTCTGTTGCTCTCAGTTCCCTCAGTGCTTATGATTTGGACCCTATCTTTCATCAGGTAGGCACACAGTGCTTGATATTGATGGATCTTTCTAAAAAGACCGCCAATTTCTTGAGGTCAGAGGCTGCATATTTTACTCATTTCAAAATTTTCCAATGTACATGCATCATAGTAAATGGGAAAGATTCGGCACAAATTGGCTGAATGATATACAAATGATACAGTTTCAGCATTTTCAATTTTCTGAGACTTTTAGAAACACTTTAAAGTTGTACTTTTACAGATGAATGAAATGGAGCCAATAAGAAGTTAAGTCCTTCTCAATGTCCTGTAACTAATATGTAATTTAAAAATGATTGAAATTCTTTTTTATTTACTTAGAAAGTAGATGTTGCACTCATATTCTAGTTTTCCATGTTTGTTTCTTTAATAAACTTCCCTTTCTACTGACTTTCAGAATTGTTTGTCATCTCTCCTATTTCAGGGATCAGAGAGAATTTGAAATATCTCTTGTTTTTTGTAGAGCTCTAATGCTGTGATTAATATGAACCAATAAATTTTTCAAATACTTCTAAACTTTTTTCCAATAGTTTTAGTCTTCCCTATGAATTCTCCAACCCTTGCTCCGATCACAGTGATAGTATCTCTGCTCATAGATAGGTTTGTTTCAGTCTGTATTTTATTCCTGACCACAATTAGACTTGTCCTGTGACTTGATGAATAGACGTTTCTCTCTCCTACTATTCTAGAACTGTTTGGCTGTGGAAAACCCCGTACTGACCCACTTTGGCTTCTCTATAGCCCTACATCAATCATCTGAATGCAACTGAAACTTCATACTGTACAATAAGATGTTTTGTCTAATCTAACATAATGAAATGGTAGCTACAAGAATTTGTTCCTGACACGGAAGTATTTTCCCTAAAAATCTTAACCAGAACCTGTTGTCTGTTATTTCAAAGGGAGGGAAATTACATATGTGTGACTCCAAGCCAATAATGCATTTCTTAAAATGTAACTAAAACACAGTTAAATGCCTAGGTAGAAGTAACTGTCTTACTAGGAAGTAGAAAGCTTGATCATCACTTCCCAATTACCCAAATATTCGTAAGGCTGAGAAATAATGACTTCGTATGCAGTAGCATGTTCAGTGCTTACCACTTGTCATAAATATTACAGTTATCATGTGACACAGAAAGGATCATAACAGTAAATAGAGGAGTTAGGGGAAAAGAAAGCAAAAGTTAAAAAGTTAATTTCTTATAATCAACTGTTTATTATTTTTAGCTAGAAAAAAATTGAGAATGGAATTGGAGAGAAGAGTCAAGGTGGTCACCTATGAAGGGTATAGAAAGTGATGCCAAAAGACGTGAGTCTATTCAGGCTGCTATAACAACACACGTGAGTCAGAGGCTTAGAAACCATCTGCATTTGTTTCTCACAGTTCCAGTTACAGGATTCCTCCAGCACATTTGGTTCTGAGGTTGCTCTGTGTCTGGGTTTTCTCACTGTGTCTTCATGTGGTCCACAAAACAAAGCAGTTGTCTGGGATCTCTTTCAGAAGAGCACCACTCATCAGCACTCTGATGTCATGGATATATCACCTCCCAAAGGCCCTTTCTCCTAATATCATCAGCTTGAGGGTTAAGGTTTCATCAGATGAATCTTGACAGCACACAAGTATTCAAATCACAGCCCTGACAAAGGGCAGTTTCAGGCAAACGATCAGGATCAGAGGAACAGATGAAAAGGCACCTTATTTCCGAGGCTACTCTAATGGGTCCATAATGGAAGATAAAGAGAAGCTGATGGAGATTTTTAGGATGAAAAAATGTTAAAGTAAGATAACTTAGATTACTTAAGAGTTTTTAATCAGAGTTGTTCTATCACCAATGTGCTCCAGAGTAGTGTTTGTCATCACACTGGCATGATGTCATAACCTCTCTTTGTCCGCATTCTCTCAGTACCAGCAAGAGCTGAGACGTGTGTCCCTGCTATCCACTCTGTCATGCTGGGTTTTAGTTGTAGCTAAAGAATTTTATCTGTAAATTGTGTTGTGAGTAAAGGTTGCACTTAGTCTCAGTGAAATCAATATTAAATGTTTTATTCATTGTGGTTAACAGAAAATACATTTTTTTTGTGTTGAAAACGTGCTTTATGAAGTGTGTATATTAAATGAAATAAGGAGTTCCTGAGACATCATTTATCTGGGTGTATTCTGTGGCGGAATAGTGTACTACATAGAGTAGTGTCTCCACTCTTTCTCCATTTTTGCTTTCTGTGGTTTTAGTTAGTCAGGGGTCAATCATGGTCTGAACACTTTAAATAGAAAATTCTTGAAAAAAATCTTAAGTTTTAAATTATGTTCTGATCTGTGGAATTCTTACACTAACCTGTTCCAACTTGCCCACAACATGAGTCTCCACATCGTTCTGTGCATCCACGTTGTATGTGCTACTCACCTGTCAATCACTTAGCAGCCAACCCAGTCACCAGAGCAACCGCTGTGGAATCACAGTGCTTTAGTAAGTAGAGACGAGGCCGTCTTGGATGCTGTGCCCAGTAGAGGAGAGGAAATATTGCATAAGTTTCAACTTGTTTTACTCCACTTCAAGGAATATGCAATCTTCTAGGGCAATATATTTTCCACAATAAAGCTATTCCCAGTTACTGCAGTCATTTGAATATTGATCGCATAGTCTAGTGAACCATGAAGGAGATGTAGGTAGATCAGGCAAGGACCCTGAGATATGTCCTGAGTCAGAGACATGACCTTGTGGGAAATGATTCTTTTTTAAAGGGTGGGGTCTCATGACAGAGAAGGAGTGGTTGTATCTCAAAGGTAGGAGGCATTTTCTGGGGTAAAGGTTGAAGTCAAGTATGACCATGAGAAGCCTACATTATCACTGGAAAGCAATTCAATATTTACAGTTAAAAGAGCAGCAGAGAGGGACATTATGCATTTCGGTGGTTTGTGAGTCTGGTTTTTAACACTAGGTGATGATCCTATATTGAAGGGTTTGAATCCCTTCTCTCTCAGGGCTTGTAACATACCAAGTTTAGAACTGGAGACTGAATCCTTAGCACAGAGAAGATCTAAAGGCTCCCAGTTCTTAAATCTTCTGTCTTCAGTTCCTGGAAAGAAGAAAGACAGGAGTTAAGAAATCATAAACATCATAATATTATGACTATTCAGTATAACATCACTGAAGCAATGAATTGACACTGGCAGAATACTCATTTGAAGATTTTAATTATTGCTAAGGACTCTGGTTTAAGACTGCGTGAATGGGGTAGGTCTAGATTTGTAGTACATGGGAGCTAAACACAAGTGTAGGTGCTCTCTGTAGCTAGTCAGTGTCAAGTGCAGGTCTTCATTCCTCTCTTATTTTTCCTTTGGTTAATCACACACACACACACACACACACACACACACACACACACACACACACGAGGGCGGAAGCCTTGGGTGACAATGTCAGGGCTACTGGATCAAAGAGTACTTAAAGCTCACTTTTGTCTGGACTCCAGTGTTTTGATACGATATATTCATTTTTTTCTTTAATGCATGTGGAACTGGATCCTCTACTACTTGGAAACAAAAGAACATGAAGATTGCACTTTATATCAAGAAAACTAAATCCACTTTACACTGCTAAGTCCTCGAGCTTGCATGTCAAAGATTACAACTTCTTAGGGATGAATAAGACAAAAGAAAGACACTTAAGCTATATTATCTTTATGACACATTTCTAACATTTTAAAGTTTAAAATTCTATGACTAGTGATGAACAAAACCTTTTCTCCTTTCCCTCCTCCTGCTCGCTTTGTTTTTGTTTTCACGGCCTGTGGCAGACTGGCAACAAAGTGCTTTTAGACAGTTTGTATTTAGAATATAGGAGATAATTGCTTTGGACTTGCATAAAGCAAATAACCTTAAATCTAGGTATCTGTTGTTAGTTTTATTTACAATGGATTGTTTTTTAGTGGACTTGATACATACTAAATAGAATGACTCTATGTTTTTCCCTATATTAACCGAATCATCTACAACTACTCTATATGGTCATGAAGATCTTCTCTCTCCGTCCACTCACATTTTGAATATAGGTTTATACACGTTCATACAGACACAAGCATGACAAAACAGTGTGTTTAAGCTAATGAGAGGTCACCAACACTTCTTAAAACCAGCAGAAGTTGGTAAGAAAATGTAATGATAAAACAGTCCATTTATGATAGTACTCTCAAATCATTAACTAGCAATAAACCAATATATGAAGATATAAAGGTCTTGTATCTAGACAATTATAATATCATGTAAATGTAAGAGATTTATCTTGTAGTTACAGAATATCTTGTAGTTACAGAGAATCACAGTTTAAAAATATAACTTTTTCTTACTTAACATTATAACATTATTACAGTATAAATATGTGTAGGTTTTGAAGGAAACAATAATTCTAAAATTTTGAGGAAGAATTTAGAAGTGAAAATATCTTTCTAAAGGAATGATTCTATTTTAGCATTTTAAGAGTCCTCTTGAGTGCTATGAAGCTTTTGCATCAGAGTTACATCCTCGCTTTTGATCAATAGATCACAGTTTCTTCTGAGTTCTTTCAATAATTGAATCAACCTAGAAATTTTCTGTGGAGACCCACTCAATAACAAGCTGCTTGTTGAGAAATAGTGACTCAGATTTGAGAGCAGTCTCAAACTGCTCTCCAGTGGAAGATACGAAATACAAGTGGTCAAGCATACTTTAGGGAATTAACAGCAAAATTGAAAATGGCTTTAGAGAGAATAGAAAGTGCCAGAATTTAGAAAATGCCCAAGAAGTCATTTAGGGACAGGGGAAGTAACTTTAATGGTCAGCAACTAGGTGAGACCCACTATAATCATCTTTGAAGCCAAGAGATAACATTTAGCTATCCATAATTTACATGTGATAAAGCAATGTAAGAAAAAATTTTAACACATATTAAGTTATAGCTGTGATGAAACCAATTTGATAGAGTCTGCTAAAACTAAATTCCTATCTATTCAATTATCCAGCTGTATATCTACTCCTTGATATGTGTCTAAGAGAAATGAGGGAATATTCACTAAAATTCACATGTAGTAATGTTCATAGCGGCTTTATTTATGATAGTCTCACCTAGAAACAACAAAAACTTCATCAATCAGAATGAATAAGTACATTGTGGAATATTCATATAATGGAACACAGTAAGAAGAAGAGCTACAGGTACACATGCAGATATGGATGAATTTCATGGGCGTGAGAGGGAAAACAGGAAACAGTACAGACTGTGTGGCTGCGCTGTCATGAAGATCAAGAATTTGCAAACTCAGCTGCTGATTTAGAAGTCATAATAGTGACATCTTCTGAGTGACGTTTGGACAGGAAAAGGCAAGGGGATGATTTTTTTTGGATTCCTAGAATGTTCTCTATTTTGACAGGATGATGGTTACACAGGGCTACCTGCACAAACTATCGTTCACTTTACAATCAATGCACTGGTGTATCATATCTCAATACAGCAATATCTTAAAACTCATAATAAGGTCTGTCTTCCAAAGAAGAAATAATACTTGATTGTATCGTTTTCCCACTCCTCAACCTGATATTGTCAGCAGTGAAGGAATGAATATATTACCAGTGAGAGTTTACTGAATATAGTCAGAGGTCGATTGGGTCTCTAACCCCTGCTCAGCTGCTGGATGGTTTGTAGATGTGGTTGGAAAAATCCCAGAACCTATGTATTTCCTCTTCCTTAAAGCTAAAGTTGTCAAAGCCTTTCGTATATATCACCCACCTCTGCCTTAATAGGATTCACCATAGTTTAAAAAAAAAAAAAGATTTTTCCCAAGAGGAATTTTTCCATTAGAAAGTCATCTTGGCTTCATGAGAACATCACTCAGGTGTGGACTGAGTGGCTGTGTCCCTTCAAGCATATTCTTATCTCTGCCCATAATGGTGATGCACTGTGACATAATTTAAAATTAGTCACATTTCCATAAAAAACTGCATGCTTGATTTGAAGCAGAAAACAAAGACAAACAAACAAATCAAAAATCTATCAAGCAAAAACAAATGAAAACACCTTTCCAAAGTAAATGAAAAAGAAGCAGCAGGATAGCACCTAGAAAGCTCTAGTCAACTTCATTTTTTTAACTAATAAAATGACACTGTCACTTACTTAATATACACATGCAAGTCACAGGGAAGTCTGGTTGGAGGGCTTTTAAAGTACCAATTTAACTTACTTAACATAGGTTAAAATGTAAAGCTAAGACTTTAGTGTCATATTTTAAAACACAAAAGCCCTTTCTAGTGATGATGTCAAGTAGAGTCTTACAACCAATCACCCTGGGACACATTTCTGCCAGAAATAATTAAACTTTCACATGAGACTTAGAAGTATGAAATCAGTACCTGGGATGTGATTCCAAATAGCCATAGATCTATCCCTAGCTCTGAATGATATGAAAATATCTATAGAATCTTCTTTATTATCATCCTTATGGTTTTGGAAAAATTACATAGCTTCTGTGGGATTTTGGTTTCTATGTCAATTATAAAGAGAGGAAAACCAGGTTTTAGCTAAAAACTCCAACAGACTAAACACATGCATTTTTAAATCCTTGAAATAAAAATAAAAAAATAAATAAAAACATAAGCTCCCAAAGATAAAGAAAATGGGAGTGCAGTAGAAAAGATGCAGCAAATATGTGGAGTCAGAGAAAATGATGAATGGGTGGCCTCTGACTCACAGAGCAGAGCAGGCAGAAATGGAGATGCAAAGCATGGACTCGTTCTTCACACATCAGCCTCAGAGTTGTCATTGTCTTACAATGGGGGTGAGGGATGGAGCTAGAAAGAGAAACACCTTTGTGTTGTGCAGGAGCTGTGGACTCTTTCCTAGTCATGCACACCATCTTGCCAGTTAGCTGTCCTTGTTCCCCATCAGGCAAGGTGGGCGGGTTATGCTCTAAGGAATTTAACCAGAAAAGCTGCAAGTTTGAAGCACTAAAAGCCACTGGTACAGTACCACAAACCAATTGATTAGATATAACTTACAAAGTTAGTGTTAAGTTACTCCATCGTCTACTCTCTTCTTTATTTTCAAGTCCTGATCACTAAAATTAAAGGCCAGTTTTGGCCAAAAAAGCCAAAAGATATGGCCATTTGAGTCTCCTCAAAAGAGGTTGATTCCTTCTAAAGCAAGTTTAAATGCCTTCTTTTTAAAAAAGAATAAACACAAAGTGTGCTAGACAGGTGAAGAATGTACTCTAGCAGAGAACAAACTAAAACAACAACAGAAAGAAATTAGGAGAAAAAAAAAGAGCCCCCAGCCAAAAAACTAAAGTAACTTAAAATCCTAAGGAAATAATTTTTTAATAATAATTAAGAAGATCCTCTTCAAAAAATTGTGAAATAAGAAAGAATTCTTAGATAATAATTTCTATATATGGTTCATATCTGGTTGTGCGCTTGAGTGGGGCTCAGAGATTCGGCTTTGCGAACGACCAAACTGGGCCAAGATGGACCCTTCCAAGATGTAAGCCAAAATTAACCTCACCTCCTTTAAGTCATAAGGATCTGGTATTGACTCAGCAATTAGTGACTAAGATATAAGAGGTTACTAGAAAATGAAAGGATTAATAGAAGATTAATAAAGATGAACAGAAAAATGGAGTGGAAGAATTGATCACATTTCCCTGAAAGTCTGGCTGAAATACAAAGAACAGGGTGTAACAATGACCTCAGAGACAAGGGGTGGCAGTTTGTCTCAAATCAGATCACACCAGTCTAGACCCTGCTTCCATTCGACATTAGCTGAGCCAACTTGGAGCAAGTCAGCCTTCTGTGTCTCCAGGGTCTGTTGAAGGTTTGAAGCATTATTCTACATGTACAGAATATTGACTGGTAAATGATCAGTCTTCACATGAGTTTTTATGGTAATATGAAATTCTTTGAGGAAAAGGGGAGTCATATTTACTCCAAGCTCAGTTCCTCAATTGCCACATACATGACCTTGGGCAATTAGCCAACCATATGATTTCCATTTGTTGTGAGCATCTTTTTTCTTTGTAAGGCTATTGGAAATCACCATGGAGATGCTATCTGTGAAAATATTTTGGAAAAGTTAAGTGCTATGCACATTTAGATAGCTATATTTATTCATATTCTCACCTGTGGGGTGATCAGCTCCATCTAAATGTAGGATAATTTTTAAGAACTCCAAGTATCTCATTTCTGGATTTTTCTGGATTTGGATATCAGAAATGTGACAAACTCCTTTCTCTGCCACTTGGCATTTTGGTTTTTGTGTTAGGAGTAGTGCTCCTCTCCAAAGTGACCTCATTAGCCGGCCTTTCCGTATATTATTTGTTTTTCACATCCTGTTACATTTGCTGAGTTTATTAGTCCCCTGAGGCTTTGCAGACAGAAAGGAGAGATGAAAAGCTTCAGAAACACCATTGTTTACAATTGTTCACTAAGGCAGAAGATTTTTTAATTTTAAAATCAAATCTTCGCTGGGAGGAGGGAAGAAGCAAAGTGCAGAGGCGGCTGTGCTGGCGTTGAGCACTTGGCCAGGGAGTGAGGCTCCAGCGTGCCGGCTGAGAGGCCTGGGGAGACTGATCCCCTACACTGGCTTAGAGATGAAGGAGCAAGCAAGCCTTCAGTGCAACCCAGCCCACCGCGGCCCTCACCCAGGGCTCTTGATGGATTTGGTTTGCTGTAATGGTAGCCAGGAGTTCAGACTCTTCAATGACTCAGTATAGCCACAAACTTTTCAAATAACAATGTTAGCACTTTCTCTACACTGCTGTCACCATCATGGAACCAATAGGTAGTTTCCAAAATCAACTGTCCTTTTTCAGTTCTTTTCCTTTGCCCATGTCCGAGGAGGGGCTCTGGTTAGTACTCCATGCTTTTAGGCCTGCAAAACTTTCTTCTTTTGAGACTCAAGCCAGACACTAGCTACTCTGGGACTTCTGAGAAAACATAGATCCTTTGAATTGGTCTATTTATAGCATGTTAAATCGAAGCTCCTAGGACATTTATTCAAAAATGCTGCACTGACATGACCTGCATATGGAGGTTTTTATGGGCAAAGATTTTCACTGAAATGTATGCACTACCTCTGATAGCCTGAGATCTTTCATAATTCATATTAGAATATCAACAGATGTTTGTAGAATGAATGTATGAAATACACAGCGTTGCATCATATTTAGAGTTCTATAGGGCAAACTATTGACCTAATATATTAGTAATTTTCTTGGAACTAGGACAAAATACACAACACCCACAACTTAAAAGAGGAGAGGTTTATTTAGGTTCATTATTTCAGTGAGTAGAGCCCATGGCCGGCCAGCTCTAAACCAAAAATGTCCCTGTGGAGGGGCATGGTGGAGGAAGCTGCTCACATCAAGGGGGCTAAGAAACAGGAGGGGAAGGGAGGAGCCAAGATGAGAAGATACACTCTCAAGTTGTGTCCCTAGTGACCTACCCTTTCCAGCTAGGCCCTATCTCCAGATATCTCCAAATATGGTGATCTACCGAAATGACTACCATTTGAATATATCTTTCTTGGATCTTAATAATCAAGATGAATGTGTGCCACAGGCAAGGGGAATGATGGCCATGTGGGAGCTGATCTGTGAGTGTGAGGTTCAGCCTCTTCCAAAACTGCTGCATAGGAGTAAAAGCAGGAGAGTGATAGGCGGGAGCTTAGTCAGAGGATATTGGCGTACAAAGGCTCTGTCCACCCAGCACCATTGCAAGTATCATAAACATGCTGATTTCACTCACTTGTCCAAGGTGCTGTGGATGGGTGGGCTGTGGGCCTCACACAGAACTGTTCCTGCCGCCAAATGGGAACCTAATTTTAGACAAATTATATAACTACATCTAATCTCACTTATCTATTTTTAAAAAGGTCTAAACATTCTCAAGTCAGCGAAGAGTTTTTAAAAATTCAAGATGATAGATTTTGTACTTTTCCATGCTCAAATTTCTGTTCAGTCACAGGAGTCCTAGGACAGTCTGTTTTCCTCTCTTTAATCAGGGACA